>BHDV01025342.1:57943-203645 GCA_005406045.1 Adoxophyes honmai
GATGCTTTGGTTGTTGCCTTTATGGTATTTCTTTTTTGATAGCGAGTTGAATGTGGTGTAGATGCAAGATACCTGAAATATTTTTCTTTTACTTAAAATCGTTATTGCAAAAATTAAATATGACATAAAATTTTATTATTTAAAATCGTTACTTTAAAAAAAAATATGAAAATTAACATTATTATTACAGATGTTTATTATGATAGACATTATTAACATAAATAATTCGGCGTTACGATTGTTATGCGCAAAGACAAGTTATAAGTAATGATCATTATGATATAAAATTTTATAACAAACATTTTCGGACTTCCAATAATCGAAGTTGCAATTTTATGTGAACTTTGGCGCACCCCGTTTAAACTGTCTTAGTATAGTTAACTATTAATTTAATTTCATTGCAACTATTGTCTAAACATAGGTCAGGCAGAATCCGTGAAATAATTAAGTATCTACTAGGTAACTTCACTAAAAGTGTCAGCGTGACGGAAAAGTAGGTACTTTATCATTGTCATTATTAAATTAATGCATTGTCCTGTGTGGTGTCGGGTTACAATTACATCTCACCATTTCTATTGTGGATGTCGTAAGAGGCGACTAAAGAAACAGGTTTTGGTATACCTATTTTAGGCGATTGTCATTAATTATATCTCTTCCATGTGTTTTATAACAAAAAATATGATAGTAGTGGCTGTAAAATTGAAAATATAGTTAAAGTTAGATCTATGTAAAGTTTCGTGTGATCTGTCTGGAAATTCTGGCGTGATTTAAGTATGTATGTATTGTTAGATAGAAGCATCTTGAAGGCGGACGAATAGGCGGCCGGATTTTTAGACAAGGATCAATCTAAGGCTGATTAGGTACTATCATAGTGTAAAGTACCCAAAGGAACCTTAATAATTCTTGTCGAAATAAGTAAGTAAAAACACAAAAACTCCTCCAAGTCAAATAAACAAATGACTGAGCACATTTATTTAATGATGATCACTCATTACGGGAGTGCAGTGTAGTGAACATAAGTTAACCAGTTATGAAATTATGATGCACCATTTTGCACCTAATTTCATTGCACTGATTCAGTGACAAGCGTTGCATATCGATTACTAGTGATTGCTGTTACCACTGCTCTGTAATATTCCCGGTACCGATATTAACACTTAATGCTCGGGGTTGTTTTAATTATGAATACCCTGAACGGGAAATATGTTAATTGCATTTTCCGCTTACTGCGCTCGATAGTGTAAAAACTGGCCATAGCATGAAAGGTTCCGTAGCTTCGTGGAGATTTGATTCATTGGTGACCTTCGACTTTGGGCATTTAACGCAACCTTCCTCGACCGACATCGTAAAAACTAGTCGCAGCAACAAGCCAGCACACTACGCCACTGTGCATCAGTAGCGTGTGTTAGCAGCATGCCTGGTGTCTACAGTCAACCTACCTACTACCTAAACACTGCAAGCTACGCATCCAACGTGGCCCACGTAGCTCTAGATGACCTTTTCGTACATTAGGTACTTTAATTATTTAGTAATTTTGTTGAGCTAAATTAATTTTAGACCGAGACAGATGACAGCGCCATTTCGCAAGAATCCGCTAGCGGCCATTGCGAGGTTGTTTTGTCGTTCTATTTTTAAAAACGTTCCGTATCAAAGTCTAGGGGTAATTCTTACGAAATGTTCAACGTACCATACAAATTCAATAGAGTTTAATCTAATATTGCGGGGCAAAGTAGTGCCCATATAAATGCTGGGATAGGATTATTTAAAAATTAAATAAAGATGTGCATACTAAGGGCGGGAAGGGTCACTTGGACAGAAAGCCGGCATGAATGAGGCAAGCCCAAGAGCGGCGCTCGCGACTTTCCTCGCTGAATTATTCATTTAATCCTTTCAATATCGCCAACTGAAGGCGGGAAGCGAGCTTTAGCTGTTTTTGTCATTCCCATTGTGTTTGTACAAACAATAACTCACGTTCGTAAAACAAAAGTTATTGTGTCTCGATTCCTGATGCGACATCAATAACTTTGCACAAGTGGATTTCTAAGATTAAAATTTGCTTTTCAGATTTTATCTAGACACGCGGTAGCGTGTCAAGCCAAGGTTAAGCAAAGGAACTGACTAGCCAGTGTCGAGTGCAATATTATACGAACCACTTGGTACCACTTTTGACCCTTCTATTACTCCAAAACCGCTATAACGTAAACACACGTGCTTAATTATATCCATGTCAAATCTAACTTACTTAAAGATCTCACTTTTTCTTTAAAAATTACAACAATTGTTCTAGGTCGGTATCTAATAAAGCAAAGAAATAGAGTCTAACACTTGTTTATGATGTTATTTTGTTCTTATAAATACATAATATATTTGGAATTTGCATTGAACTTGGCACTCATTTGGATCTCCATTCTTTTTGCGGCGAAGCCCACAGCCAAGCATAATTTTTGTATTGAACTTGGCTTTCCTTTTTTACATTTATGTTTTTGGTAGGATACAATTTACACTAACCTACTTTGTTATAGGAGAATTTTATTTACTAACCTTTACGTGGGGACATAATTCCTAAAAAAGTTTTTTACAATTATTTTTTTGCTATGTCAGGTGTGCATGGTTTAAGATAGTTAGACATTGAGCCTGCTATAATATTTATTACAACATAGTGTTAGGCTTTAATTTGATCCAGTCCTCTTTGAAAGTTTAATGAAAAGAACTCTTATCACGAAACCACGGTCCAATTTAATTCGGTTGACCGAATGTACATTGGTAACGAATAAACGAAAATAAATCCGAAGTAATGACCAACGAATCATTTTATGCTTCACAATTCGTTAAGCGTAATTATGAAAGCGCGTTAATTGTACAGCTTTTGTGTTGTATGTAAGTACATAATGCCGCGGCACTGTGTGAGTAGGTATATGAAAATGGGTACGAATATAATAATATGGTTCGTAGTACTTAGTATCAGATAAATTGGACTCAGGCTGAAGCGTCCTAGAACAAATTAACGTCAAATTAGTGACACGGATTGAATGGCACTTTTGACTTTCTACCATGTAAATTACATTACATTCTTATTCTAGGACTTAATCACTTCTATTGTGGAGTTCTAAAAAATACATTTAGACGATATAGGTACAGTCAAGGAAATTGATTACTGTGCCACTTTGTACCTTTTCACAAGAAATGTCACTGTGACATACCATACTTTTAATCAAAGCAATATGAAACTCACTATGAAAAGATTCAAAGTGGCACAGGTATCAATTTCCTTGACTGTACATAATAATTTGTTCAAGTATAAACATCTATTAACTTAAAGACGCGTTTTTAAAAAGAAAAATCATGTAGGTAAATTGCGACTTATATCGCAATTGTAAGAAACCATTGCCAATTATAGAGAAGATATCAACGTCTCGATGACTCGGGATGCCTTTGTGCCTGTGCCTGTCACCAGAACGGCTCGACTGACACGAACTCCGCTCTTCGAACTAAATGCTCTGGAGACATTTAAATCTAGTCCGAGTTTTTTTCTTTGAGAACATCTCGAGGCGTTCCCGCTGTCCCCGGACGACAAAGTTTACCTAATTGAAGTTGTAAATGTCTTATTCCGCATTCAAAGAGAAATTGTCACAACAAAAATTGTGATGATGCAAACTTGCGTTAAGAGCGTGCACACAAAATTCGGTGATTTTGATGTTTTTCTAATGCTTTAGAAAGCTATAAATCCTTAAGTTTTTAAAGAAAAACTACTGTAACATATAAATAAACTCTTTTTCTAGGGATTAACGGAAAAAAATATTTTATTAGCAACACAGATTTCTTTTACTTAGCCAATTTGTTGAAGGGTTTTCACAAAAATACGCGTCAGAGCTGTCTTTCACTTGAAAATTTGCCATTAAAATTTACCATAAACGATATAAACTTGTTATTATCTGATAGACAATATAGTCTACTGGGGATTAACGGATTAACATGAATCAAATTATTGGTTTTTATTATTCAAATATCATTTTACATAATTTGAAAGTTGAACCATTACTTTATTTTTTTTCTCATTGATTTTAATGTGAAATGAAATAATTTTATTGTAAATTTACAGAATATGTTTAGTCTAACCATATTTTTTTCATGGCTAAATATGAGTTAATTTACATTTCACGATTTTTTAAACATTGGTCCAAAACCACTAAGGTCAGGTGGGGGAAGAGAAACGCAGGGATAAGAGGTCTCTACAGACCATAATCACTCATAACTCGACGAGTTATGGTCTGTGGTGCCTCTTACCCCTGCCCTGCCCCTGAATTTCTCTTCCCCCACCTGATCTTATATTACGTTCGTAAAAAATGTGTGCGCCCTCTTAAGTACTTGCGTGGGATCTATACTCTGTTTATTTTGGGTTGAGAATTTTAACTGTCAAATCCTTACACATTTTTGAGTAATACCAAGATATCGGCGCAAATTATGATGATGTTTGAATTAAGAACATTATAACAAACAATGTTAAGTGTATTTGCATAAATCATTTCCAGTTTTACTAATGAATTCCAGAGATAATTTCAAATTGTGTCCGTTGAAATTCTCAACCCAAAAAAAACGGAGTATAATAATAAACTTGTAATTACATGAAACGGATGTACTTTTTCGTCTTCGGTTGCGGTTACAAGTGTAGTCGGGAGCCCCCGAAGATGGGTCATAAATTGTCCCGAAACATGTCGAGATAATCTCAATAATAATATAGAGACGTCAGTGTATTTGTTTTATTTCACAATGAGTGAGTCTCACGGTAATGCGTATGTGTGTAATTAATTTGCTTCTAACAAATAGTTTCCAAACTATTACATAATTCAATTCATACACACACAATACATCACGTCTAAATTGGGTAAGTCAAAACCATGATGAAGATTTCATCTTTCATTTCTATCCGTCGCTAAAGCATACCTACACCTATTTATCGTTAGTCGCCTCTTATGACATCCACTGAAGAAATTGAGATGTGTTATCCGTGTTATTCTCATGGATTAGATAAAGTAGGTTGGATTGGCAATATGCGCACGGCAGGCGCACCACAGGTATGATCAGAGAGTCATACTTTAAGAACCACGCGTTCATACTTGTTTAGTGGCATGATGTTCGCATCGCCGTGCGGAGCTGCGCTAAAATCCTTTGAAAATGCCGTATTGTACAATTGTTACGAGTAGGTTAAAGACTCAGGCGTCAAGTACCAAGCAAGGAGTAATTTATATTCACCGATAAGCATAGAACCTTCGTTTTATAGTATATTTTTCGAAAAAACTATTTTTAATTATGAAATTCTAAGTAAAAACAACAATTACGCCAAGAGACACAGAAAATGTACATTGCTGTTGAAGTACGCAAATATTTCGGGTAAAGATACATTTGACGCGCAATGGATAACGAAGCAATCAAAATAAACACGCTTCTTCAACTCGATCGCGGCCTCGCCGGACTTGAGTTTGTAGTGAATCTTGTGCGGGTAGTTGTCTCGTACGTACGCACTTTCGACGCAGTGTGCGAACCAATTGCAGCTCTTTATTCTACGTGTATTAGTGTGCGTAATTGTATAGGTATCTATTATTATTGTTGATGTAGTGGAGTTCTTTGGTGGGAGACAGGTGGCGAGTTGGCGACGCTGGTTTTCAAACAAAAGTGTGACTTTTGCCTATCCAACCTTCTTTATTCTGATCCGTGGTTATTTTAAACCAGACACCACACGGGTAAGTCAATTCAGTTTTGGATTAATCTCTGTTATTACAGGAGAGCTGAAACTCGATAACATTGGACGTGAAAATAATACGAGGCCCTCCGAGTGTTCTCCGATAGCGCAATGAAATCCATGTGTCTGACTGGGACACCTACTATTGCATAACTGCATTCTATCTCACATAGGTACATATATAACGCCTGTATTCCCAAATGGGGTAGGCAGAGCACACGAAACGCTCCATGGACAAAACCATGACTACGTCACGTTTTGTGGTCACTTCAAGCATTTTTTTGGTTTTGAGTTGGCAGGTATGTACAATGTACAACAGTCACAGGTTGCTAGCCTGTCGCCTAAAATATACCTTAACCTATTTCCTTAGCCGCCTCTTACGACATCCACGGAATAAATGGAGAGGTGTTATTCTATTCCGACACTACACAGAATTCAGCATTCTATCTCACCTACCTGATAAATGTATCTAGATATTGTAGGTATGTTTTAGGCGACAGGCTAGCAACCTGTCACTATTATACCTCTTCCATCTATTCTTAAACCTAAAATTATGCTGCGAGGAGTCAAATAGTAATTGTTTTGTCTATGTCACGTTTCCTGTGCTCTGCCTACTCCATTTGGGGACACAGGCGTGATTGTATGTATATTGTAAGTACATTTTCGTACTGCCATAATTAGGCTAAGAAATTCCAGCTAAGTGTTAGCTGATTAAAACTGGGAAAATGGCCTGGACAATCTTTATTTAAGTTACTTGACTCTATAACATTTTTATTTTTACCAAAATTGCTTTTTAGGATTATTTTTATTGATACCAAACCTCTATTAGTTGCATAGACAAAATCGATTCGGAATTGAATTTTCTACTAGTTTTCAAAGTAGCTTGAAAGTTTTTTAATATCACCTAGGGACTACGGTCTGTGACAAATGGTTTGTCAAGTTGAAAAATATTACGGTTCGCCGAATTAGATTAACTGTCTGAATCGGTTGCATAAAAGTGTTGCTTTGAACAATTTTATGTTCTGCAAGCTATAACCTATACTGCTACTGTGTTAAGCGCATTTAGAAAATGTCAAAACTATGGAATTCGTGTCAATGGTCAACCGAATAGAGTTATAACCATAGCGTAACGAGCACGTCTCGTCTCTTTCCTCTGGCAACCGCTACAGAGTTGCAGATAATGAAGCGTCTAGAAACAGAACGTCGCCGCCATTTTCTCGTCTGTCGCTCACTCTCAGTATCTACAACTTAGTAAGTGGTACGACAAAATGTCACTCAAGCTAGCTCCTCAGGATCTGAGTAACTAAGTGAAGTTTTTCGGAAAGAAAATATCTATACCTAGTTACTTCACACCCTGTATTATAATTTTTGCTCAGGGACGTATTTTAGTATCTACTTTAAAATCTCTTTTTACAGTCGTTCATTTAGATTTACCCGGCACGTTATTAAGCAAGCCTTTGTAAGCTGGAGACGAGATGACGACGAGTATCCAATTCCAACACCCTCAGTCTACCTAATTTAATATGTTTTGTCCCTAAATAAACTCGGGAGATAAATGTATGGAATCCTGAATAAATTTACGTTTTAAACACGTAGATATACCGTTTCCCTGCACCTCCAATTTATTAAACCTTTGTTTAGTTGGTTCGATAATTTGAACACCTACCGAAATAAATCACGGAGCAACGCAACCGTGAACAAAAGTATAGAGCGCTCAATATCTTGGTACAACAAAAACAAACCGGGCTAGGGGAGTTGTCACGGAGACGCGTAGTCAGCGAGAAATGGAGTAACCCATTTTAAACTAGAATGAATTGCACGTCGTGGACTACAGGTCCTCTGGAATTTTGCCCACTGAGACTGCGACACACTGTCGCGCCTATTGACGCGCACAGCTGGGCTAGATTCGCGATTGAAAGGTGTCACTACAAATAATTACGCATTTGTTACTGAACATTGAGCCTTAATTTTTTTTTAATGGGAGTGAATAAACCGGCCAAGTGCGAGTCGGACTCGCGCACGTAGGGTTCCGTACCAAAAACTGCAAAAAATCAGAATTTTTGTATGGGAGCCCCCCTTAAATACTATTTTTTTTTTATTCAATTATTTATTTTTAAAGTAGATATTTAATTAAACATTCTGTGAGCATTTCAAGTATTTAGCTGTTACAATTATTTAAATAGACCCAAAACAGCAAAAAAAACTGCAAAAAAATAGGTTTTTGTATGGGTGGCCCCCCTTAAATAATTATTTTATTTTATTTTAATTATTTCCTTTTTCAGTAAATATTTAATTAAATATTCTGTGAGAATTTCAAGTATTTACCTGTTACAGTTATTTAAAGACATCCAAAATAGCAAAAAAAAAACGTTTTTTGTATGGGAGCCCCCCTTAAATACTAATTTTATTTTATTTTAATTATTTCCTTTTAAAGTAAATATTTCATTAAATATTCTGTGAGCATTTCAAGTATTTACCTGTTACAGTTATTTAAATAGATCCAAAATAGCAAAAAAAAAACACGTTTTCTGTATGGGAGCTCCCCTTAATTATTATAATTATTTTAATTTTAGTATTTGTTGTTATAGCGGCAACAGAAATACATCATCTGTGAAAATTTCAACACCCTCGCTGTATCTCACGGTTCGTGAGATACAGCCTGGTGACAGACAGACGGACGGACAGACAGCGAAGTCTCAGTAATAGGGTCCCGTTTTTACCCTTTGGGTACGGAACCCTAAAAATGAACTAGCTATTATTTCTCAGCGTAACATTCGCTGGTCATCTCGTTAAAATGAAATGTTTAAGTTTATCAGCACCTTTATAGTGATGTTGACTGAACTAATGGATTCTTGTAAGACAATTCCACCACTTTAAAGAATATTGAAATGCATCTAAAGTAATGGACAAAGCACTTTTTTAGTACCCTAAATTAATAGTTTGTCAGCTATTTTTGTCGTCAAAAGTTAAGCAATAGCATTCACTCAAAACAGGATACGAAACACCATGTATTTTTTTTAGTGGAAAATCTTCTCACCACAATGCGTGAAAAGTCAGATAGCTATTGAAATTACTGCTACCAGCGGCTTCATGAATTAGTTATTTGGCTTAGCAAGACAGCAGCAAAACTGTTAATTCTGGTGTTAACTCTCTGTGAGGATGATGATCATTAAATTTACTCGTCGTGTTTGGTTTCAGGGAAAGAAAAAAGTATGACGAGTTGAAGGTCCGTGTGTCCGACGGAGGTTCCAGGCAGACACGCCCCGGTAACTGGGCACAAACTACCGCACCAATATTGACTTTTGCTCCTTCAAACTTCCTCATTCGGTCTTTAATTAATTCTTTTTTTTATACAACGTCATTTTCTTTCTCATCTTGAATAGGATTGGATTGCAGCGGATAAAATTGTTTGAAACTAAATTTTATATTTTTTACTGCAGGTGCAAAGAGGGGTGTTAAAAAATTGTTTACTTTGTGTGCGTGCGTGTCAGTTATCAGGTCGGTATAAGACATCCCATAGGCTACGCAATTATTTTTATATCTTCATTGAATTGAAACAACGCGACTCTGTAAACATCAATGTATCTTTTTCCATGAGATTAAGTTTTTAGCTGAAGCCATTTTAGAGATACAAACGATCTATTGGAAAACAGGATTGTAGACACGAGTACGAGAAATAAAATTTTATCAAGATTTCCTCTTTGTAAAAAACATTTAAACTTCATTTTAATTAAATTCGTATTGTATTTCAAACTTAATCCAGTTGTTTACAACCTCGGTAATACTTGGAATCGACGTGTAAATTGATATTTACGATAAATAAATGGCCGTATTTTTTAGCAGCCGGTTGAAGTACTCGGTCGCTTCTTTTTTTAAGGTTCCGCGTCTCAATTAAAAAGAAGATAATTAAATACCCGTGGTGTTCGGTTTAAAAATAAACCCCTCCGTTTTTTGTGTTGAGTGTCGTAAGAGGCGACAGGATAACAACGTGTGACTGTTAGGTATACCCTTTATTTTTGTAGAATTTTATTTTTGGGCTAGAATTTTAATGTCGTCATAGTTTTTACTCGGTAATATTTTTTGTGCTCTGCTTACGCCATCTGGGAATACAGGTCTGACTTATTATTAAATGCAAAAAATGTAGACTACAGGGAAATGTGAACTAATTCATAATGTACCTACTTATTAAAACCTTTATAAGAAACAATGATTTCTATTCTTATGATGCCCAATTCCTTCAAGTAGAACTGCCAATTCTTAGGCAGATTTTGTTTATTTTTCCTGTTAGAGCTCAAAGCATTTGCGTAGCAAATTTAGTAGACACAGCGTCTGCTCGAACTCCACTCCGATTCCGAAACACTCACCTTTTGTAAGCGTTCACTTTACTCGCATATTCTCCGAACGAGGTTTGGTCCAATACGTGTTAAGGCTTCATATTACTATTTGAAAAGCATGTTAAGCGTATAAACCGCGTCGCGGCTGGAAGTAGGAAGTATTTTGGCTACATCTATCAAAGGAGGCAAGATAGGCTACGTTTGCAATGGCCAATTAGTAGTGAGTGGTTTGTTCCTAAATGCCTATCGCTTACAGTCCCTGTTTCCTTTATTTCCATTGGGTGGACGATTCATATACCCACCGCATAATAAGAATACAGGGAAAACGCACACGCTCTTACAAATGACGCTCACATTGACTTCATTATTTTAATGGCGGGCTTTTTATCGAACAATTTGAGAGATATTTTTAATTTCCATGCGAAATATTTGCGCTCTTAAAAATGAGACCGCGGATACCTTTCTTGTTTTAATTTAACGTGAGCATATAAAGGCAGGCTGATATTTAATTAAGTGGATAATGAAGGTCGCCGCCTGCTAAGATTATCGATACAATATTAAATTCTTTAAGCGCCTCATCCTGCCATAAAAACCGAAATATGCGTCGTACTTTCGCTAAAGCATGAACACTTCTAAATGGAAATTCCGAAGTTAGGTTCGTTAACAACCCAACTTTATTCATTAGCGTGTATTGTCTACTGAATTTATTCGTCAGGTCGAACGCGGCGCGACCGAACTCTGACAACATTTTGGCTTCTTCAAGCTTAACTAAATATTTTCATCCTGTTTTGTTTATCTCGCGCACACAGAGTGCAAACTTGTATCATAATATTATTAATACGAGTTTACAACTCATGCCCGTTCATAGAGGGGTGAAGTCTGAATTATTGTTTTCTGGTAGAGCGGAGCGGTTTAGGCATGTTTTATTGAGCAGGTGGGTTACACTGATGTTTGTGTCAGTGTTTTTAGTTCGTCCGCTCACTGAATAGTAAAATAAAACCATACAGCTGTATTGTTAAATTGTTGAATTTTAGTCTTGTTTTATACAAGTGCATAAACGTTTTTATTGTGTTTAATGCGAGTTTGCGTAAGATACTCCTATGTTCGCAGGAGGCTGTTTGTCTCCTAAATCGCATTAGACTTGTTAATAAAATGCAAGCGAGCGGTTGCCGAAATCGAACGTTTGAGAACCGAGACGCTGATACCCGTGCTTGAAACCTCTTACAAAACCATAAAAGTCTTTCTGGGAAAGAAAAACTTTCCTCCGTTCAATTTTATGATGCGGCACGTTTAAAAACAACCACAGAACCGGCGTTCTCTAAACTCATTCGATGAAAAGGGTAAACTTTGAATAGGAATTTTCAATACCTACCGTGGGTGTAAATAAATACCGAATAATTTTCTTTCGGTCTTTGTAGTTCAAAGATGGGAGAGACGCATGAGGTGTGAATATTTTACTAGAAAATGTTTTATTTAATACCTCTTTGAGAATGCGCTTAACAGTTTCTTTTAACAGAGTCTTTTACCATTTTACTTACGGCAAAAGCGATTTAATCAAAGCATTTAGGTTATTGATCCTACAGACACAGTCTGGATGGCTTCCCGTAAGAAAACAAATGTATCGAGGCCATTTAATAAGCATCACAATAACGATGCAGGGTAGGTAACTACTTAGTATAAAAAATGATTTTGTTGTCTTGTCTCGTAGCGGATAGCTAATTTTTGTTGTAGTACAATTTTTTTTATTTTATGTAGTCTTTAAAGTATTTTCGGGGAATAATTTTATTGTTCTATTATTATACATCGAACAGAAAGGGGAAGCCTTTACCCAGCAGTGGAATATAGCTAGAAAAAAACTATTACACACGACACGGCACGGATTAAATAGCTATCTGGTTTAATTTTCTACAACTTGTTAACCAACTTACAATGCTGAATTAAGTTTTTTGAAGCACTTCAGTGTGTGTAATGTTCTAGGTTTATCCCACGCAGTACTTTTCCGTTGGCAAGCTTTGAAGCATTCGGTTTCAGATCCGTTTCAGGGTATAATTAGGAAAGTTTCCGAATGAAATGTCAAAGTAGTTCGATTGGTTATGGTGCTGCGGTCGGAGGCAAAAAAAGCTGAATATGCTGAACAAAATATCGGATCACCGCTCGGTTTGAGCTATTGATATGATTTTAATAGTATAGACTAGAAAATTTTACCTATATTACATAGTATTCTTCGGAAGTTTACAGTCCCCGGCATACCACTTGGCAAGATTGTAGTGGGGTAAGTTGGCGGTTGTTGACAGTTTTTTCCGCTACCTAAAACCAGGCCAAGATAGTTGCCGGGCACAGCATATAATATTCTTCATACACATGATCTTATGCACTATGATTGTACGGTTGTACCTACGTAGCTATCAAACGTGAACCGAAATCAATTGCCATCGTCAATTATTTGCTTTCACTCGTAAACTACGCTACATTTTCCACGTATTTTTCTTTTATTTTGTCAACTTTTTCAGGTGCCGACAAAACATCAGCAATTATTATAACACGCATATCGAGTTTCCAAGCTTACCCGTTATTCCCAAATAACCCTAAATTACAGCCATGATCGCTGAGCGGCCATATTTACAAATAAAGTTGAAAATTGCTGTCAAGAAAAGTGGTGAATCACAGGTGTTCCTCCGTAATATTAAATCCGATGACATGTAGGAAAAAGTTGGCCCTGACACGTTTTATTTAAATACTCCTTCTTTATTGACATTGTCAACCTAAGTACTCTCTTCGAATATTTTTGCGTGCCGCGCGATATTCGAAAATTCATATTATTATGTACTTACGAGTATGTAGTCGACGCGAAGATTAGGCTATGGTTTGGATTCATTTATTCATTTACTGTGTGGTGCCGGGATAATATAGCACCTCTCCATTTCCTCGTTGATGTCGTAAGAGGCGACTAAGGAAGGTTCAGGTATGTTTTAGGCGAGCAACCTGTCACTATTTTCCAATCCAGCTGTTTTCGAACCTAAAGTTATGCTAGAAGTGGCTGCGAAGCGTGAAATAGTCGAAATCATTGTTTTGTCTATGTCACGTTTCGTGTGCACTGCCTATAGGCTTGATTGTATGTATTTATATTATGTAGATTATTATCAACAGCTCTGCTAATGAGCTTTATGTGTAGTTGAACATTGGAGGACGAAATGGTCTAGTGCAGTGTTTCCCAAACTTGGTTCTGTCATGGCCCGGTAATTTTCGCACTGCCCCTTCATGGCCCACTTAACACTTTTAAACTCAAGCTACCTTTAGATAAAATATCATACATTTTAATATTATACATTATTTAAGTACATTAAAAACGGGAATGTCGCGACCCGGTATTTTAATTAGATGGCCCGGTACCGGGTCGCGACCCGGTAATTGGGAAACGCTGGTCTAGTGATCTAGAGATAAGAGAACTTGTGGCTATGACGCTTGAGGCTTCGAGTTCAATACCCAATTGGAACCGATACAGATAATAACGAACGATTCGAGTTCCCGATGTAGTATATAAAATGTCTATCCCTTGTTTAGAACCTACTCAGTTGCCTCATTAGGGCATAGAATGGGTTGTTTTAGAACCATCATCAGTTTACAATAATATACCTCTCTATTTCTTCTATGGATGTCATAAGAGGCGACTAAAGGATTAGGTGAAGGTATGTTTAGGCGACAGGCTAGAGATCTGTCACTGTTCATCATCAATGTTTTAACCTAAAATTGTGCTTACGGATGCGTATCGTGAAATACTTTTGGTTTTCCACACGAAATGGTTCAGCATCTTCACGCCTGTTCGTTATGTATGTATGTAATGTAAATCCATTGGTAGCTTGCAGTGCAGACAGTGGTTCTTGGCAAGTACTACAGTATTAACGTACCAAACTTAGTCTGAGTTAACTTGATAATTTCCAGCGAAACGCGTGAAGTATAAACATTAAGCCCCAAGCGAAATAAAAATTTAATGTCTAATTGACACTCTGTTTTCTAATATCAAAGAACATGTCCTAATTACATTGCCATCAATTTATTATTAAACGACCCCGGGTTCCAACGCCCCGGGCAGCTGCTGTAAATACGAGCCATCCTCAACGTGACAGCTAATCAGAACGGTAATTGTTGATCCGTCAAAATACGCCTAATTTCTTTTGAATTTAAATCACCGTGGGTAAGCCAGGTGCAATTAAACCTCCGCCTTTGATGCGCGGATATATCGCGCTTCATTGGGCAATACTGTAGCTAGCCGGGCGTGAGCTTCGTTCATTCTAAAATTCGAGGGTTTTCGTTATGCAGGTTCAGCTTTTTATTTGGTGGTTATCCTAATTAACTCGAGGGAAAATGATGGTGTGCCTGGCTCATCCTTCATGCTGAATGTTATTTGATTTATGAATATTATTGCTTCTTTTACTCGTTCGATTGTATTGTATTCAGTCCATACATAAACTATTTTATAATAGTAACAAGCTCCTGCTTCGAACGGGGCTGATTTAAATACAATAATCACGACACCATATCAATAACCTCTAAAATCATCAATGTTTCTCTACTTTATTGCACATGTTAGTAAACAAAAACGTTCCTCTTGAATTACTCTATCTATTATACTAAACTGCATCAAAATATGTTTCGTAGTTGTAAAGATCTAAGAATGTCTAGAGACAGACAGTGGGAAGCGACTTTGATTTATAGTATGTAATGATGATGGTATGACTATTTTATCGAACGATATTTAACATTGTATACTTCGACAAAGGAAAACTAATTATATTAAATTTATTGTTACAACGTTCTGATCAGAAATCAGTAAAATTGATTCGACCGTTTATATCGATGTTGCTATAATGTACTCGAATCTCAAAAATAGTTTTTGCAGTCATACACTAGTAGTTGCATCACTTAATCAAAAGTAATGAGCTTAAGACTGACTAAATATAATACATAGGATGGGTTAATAAGTATCTACAATCTAGGAAATGTAGGCGGATAAAACCCACACAGCTTCACATTCTATTTTAATCAGCTAATACACTTTCCTCGAATGGGATTGTTAAACTTTAATAGAACCCCACCATTACTTGCCGTCCTTGTAACTTAGGTACCGCTTTATGAAGTCATTGATACTTTCGAACAATATGGTGTTTGACATAAATGGAGAGATTCAGTAGTTGGAGATTGAGTTTGTTTGTTTGCCAATTTAAAAGTTATAATTTGCTGTATCTGCGTATAATATATCGTGGAAGCTTACAAGGATAATGATACCATTAGATCACCATTTACGCAAGGACTCGTACAAAAGACAATCGAAAAAGAGAACGGTAATGAATGAAAGATTTCAAATATTTTTATAAAAATGTGGGCGGAATTGCTTCTCAATGAGGATTGGTTTCTTTCCTGATATAAAGATTTCATTCCCGTTTTGGTTTTCGCTCATTGAGCTTTAGCTGTATTTTCTCCTTTAAATTTCGAAGGACTTTAAATCAACCTCCTTTCCGTTATTTCCGCGACATTTTGGCCGAAACTACATTTTGCTATGGGACTGAATTTCTCGGAAGCGAGATTTAAGTGTTTTATGTTTTTGTCCATGGAACTATTATTATTGAAAAGGTTCGTGATGTTTAGTGGGTTTTAGTAAAGTTTAGTAAATTTGGAATCCCTGTTGTTTGATTAATTGTCTTCATCTGCTGTTTAGAAACTGTAATCTTTAGATGTTTATCAGCTAGACCACTCGAAAACCTTTGCAAGGTGGTTGAGGAGGATTTTAGACATAAGTAAAAAAAAACTAAATAGTTTTTTGATTAACGCATTATTTTGAAATCCTGAATGAAAAAACTATACTCACATCGACTAATTCGTAATAATTTTACTCACGTTTAGTTTAAAATCGATCCTGAGCTAAGTAGACATCGCTATTTAGCGCTAGGTCTACTGCTTTTTTGATAACTTCTCATCTTAACGAATAAATAAGATTAGATTGTAATTATGATGCATCAATAATGTGCCTCGACTGAGGCCGGAGCGCAGTTTCCGTTACGCTGCGCGGGCTCCGCAAGATAAGACTAATGCCGCTAATTCCTCAAGGGGTTGTCCAACGCGGAGCCATTTCCGTGGCAACATTTTTGTTTGTAAATTCACCATGATGAAATATTCATGTCACATTTGCACGCAGATTCGAGCGATCAGCCAACCGTGAAATAATGCAAACAAGATAAAGTTATGACATCTCTAGTGGGCTGGAAGCGATTGGTGCCGCTTACTACAATTTATCTCGTTTGCTCGAACCTCTCGACAACAGTTTCGCCTTTTATCTCGCATTTTGTATTTTGATCTTTTCCATATTTAATGTTCAAGGTCTAGTTCCCCGACGTTTGAATACGTCGATTGAAGTGTGTGGCTGCCACACTGTGGCAACCAACTTTTAAAAACTAATTTTTAAAGGAGTTGTGTTGGAAGGAAAATAGTAAATCTAAATGAATAAACTGGATTCTATCAGACGCCGTATAAAGCCTACTACAGCATAAATCATCATCAAATAAACATTGATAATCAAATTAATGTTTTACAATGATAGTAACCTGTATAATGAAGGAGTTTCAAGTGTAGCGTCTTGTTTGTAACCCAAGTATGTAAATGTAGGTAGATAGTTTGCGTTGTTGTTTTTCCTTAAACTGTTTATATTGCTACACTTTTTTTTAAATTTTCGTTAACACCTTATCTTTAGTGGCACATTTATTCATCGTGGAAACACTTAAATAATTAATGAGTATTTTTTAGCACCGGTACCAATTTAGCGGTAGCAAAACTGTTATGCATTATGTTACGTAATATTAAAAAATAAATAATATATCAGCTATTCGATACATCAATAATGATTAGGTATTATTATCTACTAGTAGATAGATGATAAGGACACTCGAACGAAATTATGCCTGTAGTTATAAAACACTCGAAATTTATCTCAAGAGTTTAAGACAGCGCTTATCTATAGGTACGTAGGTTCCTCCAAAACAGGCAAAACTACTTACGTAAATCACCTACCTACGTAAGTTATTTTTAGTACGAAACTTTAAACATCACTCATACAAGCTAGTGGGGAAAACGCAAAAATGATCATTTTCATATTCAATATTATAATGTCAAGTAATTTAGTACTCTCGCCTTTCAATGTCCGGGGTCAATGGTCATCGTAGTGGTCATGGGTTCGTAGCCGAGATCCAAGCTGCGCGAACGCAGGATCTCCTTGAAGACGAATGCAGATTTGCGCGGGGTGCGCGTGCGGTCTGGACTGTCATAGTCCACTTCGTAAATACCGAATCTTCGCCTGGAAAATGTACACACATAAGCATCACGCATGTATTTCAACATGGGGTAGGCTGAGCAAACACGAACACGTTTTGTAGCCATATTTAGCTCGATTTTTGGTCTAAAGTTAGACAAAACAAGTGTAATACTGACTGGTTACGAGCCTGCCGCTATTAACTAAACTTGGAAAATTTATACAGCCATTATGTTATAAACTTTCATGATCTTCACTCATATTTACAACTAAATTGCTTCGATGCCTCCACGCGCCACGAGTAAACATTATTTTCCACCGTATTAGTCTATCGGAGTTAGTATGTCACAGGTTTTCAATCTTAAAGTATGTTAAAAAACTGACAAGTAACATTTTAAAACCAAGATTTAGGGTTAGTACATCCAGGGTTCGGCTTTGCATTGGATCCGATAATGCTATTCAGCTTTTTTGTGAGTCTTGGTCGTCATTTTCACATGAAATGTTTTTGATGGAATTAGTATTAATTTGTCTGTTAGTTTAAATCGATGCCGTTGACGGGCAAATGAGACTAAACCGTCAGAAATATAATTATGCACAAAACAAAAGTTAAAGAGTTCTGTTGTCTTTAGAGAAAAGTACCCGTTTTATTTTCCATACAAAATTTACGAGCCACTTTTGTGACGGTCAGTAACGATATTAATGACATACGTCAAAACTGACTTTTAAAAAGTGGAACACTTTTTTAATGGAACACTTATTTAATTGGTGTAGAACTGAAAATTTGTTGGGTCTAAGGAATCTTTAGTCCTTTGACTGGGTACTTTTTTCTAAAACCCCCCCTTAATTAAAGGTAACAACTTACGTATATCCGTCCATCCATTCGAAGTTATCCATGAGGCTCCACGCAGTGTAGGCTCTAATATCAGACCCCTCGTCTATTGCGTCTAGCAACGAAGTCAGGTACCCCCTGTAGTACATTATTCGGTCGTCATCTGCCAAACCGCCAGTAGTTGAGAAACCATTCTCAGTAATAATTACAGGAGGATTGTTGTAGTCCTTCCGGATCTTCGACAGGAGGTTGTAAAAGCCCCATGGCACACTCTAAAAATGTGGAGACATTTATGATTTTTTCTAAATGAAATGGTTCAACATAGATCAAAGTCGCTTGCTCCTAATTTAAGCTGACTTCTTGTCACCCATCAAACACACCGCTAGGCTCATTCTAACCTAAATATATTTTACATTAAACTTACATTAGTGGAACTATTCAGTGAGATTTTCCATTCACTTAACCGGAACGTTCCAGCTTCAATATCATCGTAATACGAAGGAGATTCATACATTCCAGGCACTGATTCATTTCTGAATACGTAAACAGAAGAATAATGGTTGAGTCCATAGTAATCTGAGGACCCTAGGAGGTAACTGACTTCTTCTGCAGTAAGGGCTGGTAGTCTTGATCTAGCGAAACCTTGTGATTCACTTTTTGCGGCTATCCTATTGGCCACCTGGTGGGGCCAGCCACCGCTTTCCGAGAATATGGTGTGAGAGTAAATGCCCCACTGGAACAAAAAAGTCACGTGTCACATTGTTTATATCGCAAAATCTGTAAAAATCCACCTACGGTAATAAAGAGCATAAAAACTTACGTCAAACTGGTTGTAATCTTCTGCGGCGTCTACATCTTTCTCGTTTTCAGGTTCGTACCAAGTAGCACTTATAGTGATACTGATGTTACCTTTCTGAGATGCCCTGAACTCATCGTCATATATATGCCAGGCTCTTGCGTGAGCTAACATCAAGTTTTTCGCGCACAAATACTCTCCAAATCCTTTCATATTGAGCCGTGGGGCCATTGTCGTTTCACCGTACCCTCTGTGACAAATGAGATGAGGTTCATTAACTGTAATCCAGAACTTGACTCTGTCTCCGAAGAGTTCGAATGCAATCTTTGCGTAGTCTCCATACCAGTCTACAATGTTCGGGTTAGTCCAACCACCAAGTTCCTGTAATTTTTGAGGCAACTCCCAGTGGTAAAGCGTGACCATGGGCGTTATGTTATACTTCAGCATTTCATTGATTACGTTGTTGTAGTACTCGACTCCAGCTGGGTTTATGTAGTCTGTGAAACTAGTAGGTAATATCCGTGGCCAGGATATGGAGAACCTGTAGTAGTCTACCCCTAACTCTCGCAACATCTCTATGTCTCTCTTGTACAAGTAGTATGAGTTATCCGCAATATCACCGTTGGAGCAGTCCGCAATTGAGTTCGGATCTGTGTGCGTCAGATGATCCCAGATGCTATCAGTTTTTCCTAAAATTACCACAAAAGTCAATTAAAAGACCATTAACAACTTTGCAAAAAACCCAACACTCGCTTCCGTATTTTACGTTTTATTTTAGCAAAATGCACATGTACACACTCAAAGCACTGAATTACTTGGTAAGCTTAGATTAAAATGCATACCATCCTCCTTCCAAGCCCCTTCTATTTGATATGATGCAGTAGCTGTACCAAACTGGAAGCCATCGGGGAATTTTCTTGCTTCATGTCCAGATGCTTTATTGAATTTTGATAGTGCAGCTAACGTTAGGAACACTCTGCGGGTACAAAACAAAATCAAATTTTAAATCCGATTTCTTCAAAGCCACGGCTGCTAGGTAAACTTGTATTTGCTGTCTTATATGTTGCTAGTTTTACACAAGTAAAAGTTCATAGAATAGAACACAATTTTTTTAAGGCTGTTTATAAACAAAAAACACTTATTATAAATAATTTACTTACATGGAAAATTTAGGCAACATAACGGTGGCGATTGTACCAATTTCAACCTAATTATTGTTAAATGAGCTGTCTTGTCCGGGTTAAATATGAAGAGCAGAGTGACTTATCAAACCAAGATCTCAAGAATGAGTGACACGACCGAGGACTCCCATGAACAGTTGAAGTAACGTAATCGCATCAAGCAGATAAACTTGTCACGATGTACAGATATCTACAAGTTGCAGATTTCCTGGCCCCTATGTATTATTTCAGTACGTGAGCCCAAGACAAGTGATAACGATACAATGTCAATAATGTAAACAAAATTTGTGGAGCCGCGTAACTGGTTTCACTTGTTTCATAAAACCATTACAATGTTTGGATAAAAAATCAGTACTTTGATGTACTGTATTTTTGTTCAACATTGTAGAAATTCAAAATTGTTTTGTTATAAGAGATTTAAAGATCACTGTTGGAACATAATGTTAAAAAGGAAAAAAAAAGAAGTTCAGAAATGAAAAATTAGATAAATTAATAAGGTTGGAAAGTAACATTCTGCGAAATAACAGAATACCATGTTTGGTTAAAACTTGTAGCGTAGATGGGATAGTATGCTCAGATGATTTAGCTTTTAGAAAAGGATGGATTTCAAACATTTTTATGGTTCCGTAATAATCCTTCTAGGATCAGTTCTTTGTCTGTCTGTCTGGTCTGTCAACACTCTTTCTTCTAGGAGCGCGTGGAGATCGTAGCATCAAAATTAATACCAAATACGAAATCTACGCTCTCCTACTCAACCAAAAAACATGGCCATAATAGTACCTATTAACTTGAAACCTTGAAATATGCTAGGCGTGGTTTTTACGTAACGTTTCGTATGGTTTGCCTACCTCATTTCGGAATACAACCGTGACATATTTATGCGTATGTATTTAGTATAAATGACAGTACTGAACTCTTCGTGCGTGAGTCCAACTCCCAATTAGCCGATTTTTATAATTGGAAACGATGTCACGCCGCGCGGCACTTACGCGTGTTTTTATTGCATCAGTTCCCCTCGTAGTAAATCTGTGAGATAAACAATATCTTCCGCTTCCGCCATCCGAGGCGGCTGCGCGTTCCAATCTAAATTATCGCTTAGTTTGGGAGCTGGCTAATTAGCTTTAGTGCCCGTAACTTGGCGCACCCTTCCGCGGATAACGACCCTTGTAACTTCATTTTTCTTTCGGTTTCTTATAGTTTCCCCTCATTTTAATAACTTGTAAAATATGCTAGTTCGAAAGCGACTGGTCTTTCATTATTGAAATAATGAACCGTGAATCTTAGTGTGGTTAGATGTGATATCAAGCGTGCGCATTCAGTGCGCGATGCTTTCGATGAAGGGTCAGGATTTGACACGAAATGTGTCGAGTTTATCTCGATACACAATATGTGAGTGTATACTTTTTATTTCGTTCGTTTTACGGGTTCAGAATAACCTTTTCATTTCTTCCGTGGATGTCGTAAAAGGTACCTCAAGAAACAGGTTTAGGTCTGTCATAAGCGGCAGTCTAACAGGCTGCACTGGCCACTAACTAAAAAATATTCAAAAAATATGTTCCATAAAGATGAAGCGAAAAAATAATTTTGAAGTGCCCCTACTGCTATCGATTTTTTTGATTAATTTGAGCTCACCATGTCAATGACTCTATCATATTTATGTTTTGTTTTAGTTTGATGCTGAAAGGACTAAAGAAACACATCGGAGAGATTGTTTTAGTGATGTCCCTTTAGAATCACATGTCAGATCTGTTTGTCGTTCAGTCAAAACGATTTGTCACCGCAACAGAACACAAATCACACCGAAACGAAATCGCTACGACAAAAATTTACTGCAGGGTACGCGCGAGAATTGTGGTATGTGGTATGTTGATGACATACTGTAATTACAATCGGTCAGCAAAATGTATTGTTAACTGGAGTGGGTGACGGTTCAGGTAACTAGTAATTATAGTTTGTAGAGATTAGAAATGTTTGTGTTTATCTACGAACTACACGGATATTATGTGTCCCTAGTATGTTTCTGCTTTGGTTAGGGATTAAGATAGAATTTATAGGAAATTACCCCTTCTATCCCCCAAATTACTTAAGTACACGATGCACCAAACACCCTGTAAAGTTTAAACATTAATGGCTGTGTGTGATTTCAATACATTTGTAATTTTTCACTAGGTTATATGGATATCTGATTAGTTGGTTGACTTATAAAATGTTGAAGACCCTTTTAAGTTGGTCAGGTTAATTTATTTATGGATACTTTGTAATTAAGCTGATAGCTTGAAAGCGTCGTCGACACTTACGTTAAGTCATAAAAGAAGCTGATGCTGCACTTATGCATATGTTAAAAGCTTATTTAGTACATTACCGTGCGACGATAAAGACAAAATACAAATAAATTTATCCTCGTAAGAGTATAACGTTGCGGTTAACTCGCCATTCTCATTCAGGTTGCGCCACCGAGACTTCTTGTTAATTTTCTTTCTTTCTCTTAATGTAAAAGTAACACAGTCTTTAGAAAATTTAACGAATAACGAAAAATAACGATAGTAGACAGAACGTACGAAACTTACATAGTCAAAACTGTGACTGTTTATGTTTCGTAGCCAAACGTTGAAACATTAATGAAAGAGGTAGGTACTATAGTGACTGATTTAACTTATTGTTATTGTTTAATTATAAAAACCAGTAGTTACCTACCTATTCCAAAAACACGTCATAAAATCACGCCTGTAGCCCCAATTGGGGTAGACAAAGCACACGAAACGTTACATGGACAAAATCATGACTCGCTTTCGCGCTTTTGTCGCCTAAAGCACACCTAAACCTATTTCTGTAGTCTGGTCTTAAGACTTACGCAGAAGTAGTGGAGAGGTGTTATTATATCACGATATTACACAAGACGAAAATCATCTCTACGATAGATACATTTTACCAAAATCAGACATGTAACAATAAAATTGTTCATACATTTTTTACCTGCACTTTACGCAATTGACGACATAACAGTTGCATTAATAATTATTCAATTAAAGCGACATGTTTCCGACGCGAAAGTTTGCTCACGTCAACGCAAACATTGTTTGGATGCAAAATATTATCGCAAGTTCATCTCGCCCTGATTTTATTCGCGGTAGCAAAGCGGTTGCTATCTTGGCAAGCCATGTTTATGTTAAAAGTTCCGAAGGTACAATATCCGGAACGCGAAGTTTGTTTTAAATCTAAACTGATATTATGAACAATACAAAACTGAACGTGATAAAGGTAGGACTTGGGTAGTCACGTGCGGGATCCCGATACGATATCGTGGAGTTATGGCCGCATTATTTATTCTAATTTAAACAAATTGCGTATAAATTATACCGGACATCGTTAACCCTTTTCGTGTGAAATGTTGTTCATTGAATTGTGAATATTGATTCTACCGCCAATTGTTCTATCTAGGTATTTATCTGATTTTTATGAATATGATTGAATTGAGAAAACTTCTAAGTGGTTTCAGATTAGGATAACCACAATCCATTTCTTCCATTGATGTCGAAAGAGGCCACTAAACAAATGGGTTT
Source organism: Adoxophyes honmai (assembly GCA_005406045.1). Lineage (NCBI taxonomy): Eukaryota > Metazoa > Arthropoda > Insecta > Lepidoptera > Tortricidae > Adoxophyes > Adoxophyes honmai. Next base: position 81,678 of record BHDV01025342.1, read on the forward strand.
AGGTATGCTTTTAGACTACAGGCTAGCAATCGGTCACTAATATACCTTCAAACCTTAAATTATGCTATTAAGCGTGAATAGTCATAATTATTTCTGTGTCGCCTTTTTTGTGCTTTGCCTACGCTATTTAGGAATTATATGTATGTTAAAGCCTTAAAGAGTATCTGCAAGTAACAATGTAATTATTTGTAAAATGTTTAATAAAATGTGTTCTAAAGAGCAGGAGGGCACAAGTTCCAGTCAGTTCCAGAGACAGGTAATGCCGGGCTAGCCGCCTGCCTCGGGCCATGTGGCTTAGGTTTCCTGCTAGCGAGACGGCAAAAGATTCCACGAGAAAACTATTGCGTATTTATGGAATTCTTTTACCTGTTACTGTTACATATTTTTCATCTATTTTGAAACCTAAAACTGTAAATGTTGGCCTTGGTAAGATATCGCAATATTTAAGTTATTTCCGGTTAATTCTACTAGTTAATAAAGAAAAACGTTAAGTAACTTATTTGACATAGATATACAGACCATACATACATACATACCTACATATTCTCACGCCTGTATTCCCAAGAGGGGTAGGCAGAGCGCACACATGAATTCAAAAATCCAGACAATATACAGACCAAGTACCAAGGTTCCTAGCCTATCACATAAAACACATCTTAACTAATTATAATTACCATAATCGTCCATTATAACATCCACTGAAGTAATGGACAGAGGTGTTATTCTGAACCCGACATCATATAGCAAAGTCCATGTCTTTAACACTGCGTTCGTAAAATATGTTGGATAGTAAAAAAACCGTATAGTTTGCTTCAAGCCTTACGAGTTAACGGAATAGAATAGTCTGGTTACAGTGGCTTTTGGCGCCTGCTATTACATTTAAAGCCCCTTATCCCATGGGACATATTTGGCAATAATACGGGTTTCAATTTTAGATAAGGCTAGAAAATAGTGTAATTGTCCATTGTCTAAACCGTACGAGCAACATCGTCCGGTCCAGAATACACAGTACTACATTAGGCGGGGATATGTGGGTTTAATTTGTTGGTTTCCTTGTGGAGTTCTGCAGTGTTTTTGTAGACTTGGAGCAGTTTTTGCGCAGAGCTTCAATGATTTTTAGATTGCTTCTAGGATATCTGCTTTTTCTAAAGAAGAGATATTTTTATATTGACGTGTGGTGTTTGGCTTAAAATAACGTCTCTCCGGTTCTTCCGTGGATGTCGTGAGCGGCTATGAAAATAAGTTACCTAAGGTGTATTTTAGACGACAGGCTAGCAACTTGTCACTATGGTAACTCTTAACTTATAACCTTGTAATATGCGATGCAGCCTGGCCGTGGATTTGTTTATTTAGCGTTTTGTGTGCTCTGCCAACCCTACTTGGGAATACAGACGTGATGTATGTATGTATGAGACATTATTTAATATCAACAGCAAATCGTTTTTTATAAAGATAAAACTTTATTTTTCTCAAAGTTTTTTCTGGAAACAAAAATATATCTGTGTTTGTAATATTATATCCAAGATTAGATAAAAAAATGCTCAACCTTAAACATCTTAGCGCCTAAATTATTTTTGACCATCATTACGTCAAAGAAAATGTATGTCCACAGTAAATCAGCTTAGCAATCACAAACAAATTCGCCAGCTCCAAAATGCATTACCATAAAAAATAAGCAGTAATAACGAGTAAAACCTGTGAGCATCTATGCTTTAATCAGATTAAAACTGATACAAAGCTATTATTAGTTCATGGCGAGGCGAGGTATGAATAGAATGTTCACGCAGTACTAGCACCGGCGCCGGTCCCCGGAAGCGAGCCGGGCCGGCAAACTGCAAACATGTACCGTGCTACGATAAACATTGCTCGCTAGCTCCACACTACCTTTGAGAATAATGACGGCAACGCGGAAAGTGAATAGTGCCCGCTGTGAAACGCAGCAGTCAGTTTGCGTTGTCTTGTGAGGGAATTGTTTTTAGTATGGCTTTACTATTGTTTGCCTGCTGAACTTTGTTGTTTTACGTAAATGTGTCCCTGGCTTGTTATTACCCGCGATTCCGTCTGCATAGAATTTGCTTACCACTAACCTCCCTAGATAAAATGAATGTTAAATATTAGAGGCCGGTCATATGTGATTTCCGATTCATATCAGCGATTATAATATCGAGAGCTCAGCCGTGTCTGTGTAACTTATGTCCGCTTTGGAACTGAATATGCCTTGAAATTTTTTGTCCAAATTTGGTTCAACGGCTGAAGCGTGATAAAGCAACAGATAGGCAAACCGTCTTAAAACACTTTCATAATTGTAATAGTTTTAGGGAGTAGAGATTATGTAATCTAAAGAATTCTTGATCAAACAAGTTCCAATGTAATAATTAAATTAGATTGATTGTATCTAAAGGTCTGTTTTTCTAAACTCTTCTTTCTACATTTCCATTTCAGATACCGTCGTTGAAAAGTGTGCAATGAATCGCAAAGTTCAACACTATCCCGATAATTCTTTCTCGTAACAAAGTTAAGAGTAATTACTTTCTATACGTAAAGAAGAAGCAACAGTATCATAAAACTCTGCATTATGTAAGGATCCCACATACATATAATGCTGTTACGTATATTTCGCTACTCTTTGAACTCACAACGTTAGTGTTTCTTTGAGTTTGCACGTTGTTACACAACAAAGGGCTAACATAAATTAAGCATTGTCAACATCAGCTAATGGGCTAGTAACTTTGAAATAAAGTGTCGTAGGTACGCCCTGTTCGAAGTGATTTTGTGCTGAAATCAGACGATTATAATTTTGGACGAAACTTGCTGATTTAAGGTTCTAAACAGGACCTTATGCCCTTAGCCGTTGTATCTGGTTGGGGCGTTTTCCGCATGCGATCTCCAACTTGTTACCTCGGCTAAGTTAGCCGGCGAGGCTTGCGGCGGGCTTGCGTGCTCGTAATAGCTTGTGGCACGTGTTATGCGAGGGATCCGAGCAGCTTCTATTCAATGGCGAAGCATGTACGGTCACTATCTTATTTTTGTGATTTAGATATTATGGAGGATTCCGGGTTGGGATCTGCGATATGGATTACATATAAAAAGATGGCACGAAATGGAGAAAAATGTTCGGATGTGGTTTCTATTTTCTTAAGATCACACACAGGAAATAAATATATCTGTATTCCGCAATGGACTAGACAGAGCAAACGAAACGTTACATAGACAAAACTCTGACTGTTCTTAGAGAGGTCAAAGATATATAAGAGGTCAATTTGCTAGCCAGTCGATTAAAATATACGTTAATCTAGATATAGCTTTCTTAACATAAATATTGGGATAAATGGTTTGGTTCACGCAGATTTTTCTATAAAATGCTTTTGCCGAATAAATCGTTGTTCACAAGATTATAGAACTAGAATATTCGGTAATCGTCCATAACATTCTTTTAGTCTGCTCATAACTAGATAAACTGCCGTCTAGTTACCTTAAAAACCCAAATTTGAATGCACAGAGGAACAAGACAGTTATAAATGATTTAAGCCCTGTTCCGGTCCCTTCGCTCTGAATGGCATACAGGACAGTAGGTAGTCATAAAATTTGCCTTCTAATTGGGAGACTGTTCCGGGGTAATAATAGAATGGATCTATATTATTCACCGGGTCTCCATCGTGCCATGTTTACTCGTTTTAAGGGTCGCTGGCGAAACGGACAAACGGGAAAAATGTCTTTGAGGTGGCATTAGCGTGACATTTATTATAATTTAATTGTCTTCAAAAAGGGCCAGGTAAATGCGTTCTGTGCAAATAAAATAAAAAGCTATGTTTAGCTTACTCCGCAAAGTGGCGGTAGATTTTTTTGAAAGGTTAACGAGCAAGTGGGTTGCCAAACGGATTGCAAATGTGTTGCCAACTGAGACGCTGAGGTGTAATGCTTCTTGTCACAGTAATGGTATCGGCTGTCTACACCGAGTGAGATTTTATGCGAATGAAAAGGACGATGGCTTGTGGTGCTTTCAATTGTGCTATCTCTGTATTAAAATACGAAATGAAGACACTTAGTAAAAATACAGGGTGACCTCTAAGACGTAATACAAAACCAATGTTTTAAATATGTTTCCCTTGTACTAAAACCCCTGACTAGGTCGCATGTTGTTAAAGTGATCATTAGTATTCTTTTTTTACGTTTACATTATTCCTAATTTTTTCCGTTAAATGTGGACACTTTACCATTAAGTTTACAGTAAAAAGTCCTTATGTAACGAACCCAATTGTCTTTGATTATCTGACAGATAAATTATGAAGAAAACTCACTTTGACTGTTCTTGACATTAGTTGTCTTGTTATCAAACAACAATAAGATTCATCGTAAATTTGTGTAAAATAATAAAATACTTCGTAATCATGCCTACTCGTACACGCCTATCCAGCGGACGGATACGGTAGCGTTCTATTTTACATCTCAGAGTACAGTGCAGACGCAAACACTCTTTCACGAACGTTATCCGGACAGTGCAACCCCTACTCGTGTATTAATAAACAGAACTATCCGAAATTTAAGGAAATACGGACACCTCTCAGTCCAAATGCACGCTCAAGCTAGAAGCCGATAGCCACGACATCGACACTCAAAAGCGTTTCGGACACAAATCTTTCGGTATTTTAGTCACCACCCAGAAGCGAGTACAAAAGACGACGCAGCTGCAAGATTTACCACGAGCCAATTTTTATTTGGAAGCTATGAAATGCAGCATGGTTACATCACTTTCACTTCCAAAAATACAAGACATTGTGCTAGCCCCCGAAGGGTTCAGTTTGTTGATAGGTGTTACAAAACCTACAATTAAATATTTTATGGACTGATGAAGCTACGTTTATAAGATTTGGTTTATTTAACGTTCACAATGAGCACTTATGGTGTGAAGCAAACTCTCATGCAACTCGCAGACACTCCTTCCTGACACGGTTTTCGGTTAATGTTTGGGCGGGTATTGTGAACAATCATCTAATACGACCGCATTTAATTGATGGAAACTTAAATGGACTAAAGTATGAAGACTTCTTGAGGAACGTAATACATAAACTACATAAACCATTATTATTACAAGAGGTGCGACAAGAAAACATTGGTAGACTTAGGAACAACCTTAGACGACGGGCGGAGTTTTGTGTACAGAAAGACGATGGCAACATTGAACACATGCTAAAATACGTGTGATTAAGTATGTACTTTTGCATTTATCCGATTGAACAATAAATTTACTTATTTAAAATTGGCATCGCTTATTATTCAATTTAACTTTACGTTCAATTCACGTTTAACCATCTGGTTACCCTGAAATTGCTAAACGTGGCACTGGATTTTTGAATTAATGTGCTCTGCCTAACCCTCTTGGGAATACAGGCGGGAGAATATGTATGTATGTATTATTCAATTTAAGTAGGTAAGGAGTAAAGTAGATACTTAAAGAGTCTAGTTGTGTCTTTTGTAATGATAAAATATCGATAGCTGTAGCAGTGAAGCGTCCACAGATCCGCATCGCACGCATCGGACGCATCGCATTCAATCAGATATAATGGCGATGTGCGATGCATACGATGCGGACAGGTGGACGCACTTGTGTGAGTTTCTATACAAAGAATACTAAAATCCGTTGCGTGCGATACGTCCGATCCGTACGATACCGACAAGTGGACTCTTAGCTTTAAACGTTTTTAAACTTGACAAGTACCTGTGACACTCGATTATGCAGTGTACGGTGACCATACTTTGAGATTTTTATTATTTTTTTTGTTTGAAAATAAGCACAAATTAAACAAGGCTAACCTTAACCAATGAGTTAGTGTATTTAAATTCTCTGTCATTAACTGAGCCCGAAACGCTAATTTTGTATTACGTCTTAGAGGTCACCCTGTATAAAGCTTTTGTCATACTTATTGCGTCCTACGAGCTATATTTGCCGTGTGGTATCGTGATAGTATAATACCTCCCTATTTCTTCCGTAGATGCCGTAAGAGGCGATTAAGGAAATATTGAGTTATGCATAGTATAGTTATGCTTTAGGCGACAGGCTAGCAACCCGTCACTATTCTACCTCTTCCACCAGTTTTCAAACCTAAAATTACACCAGAAATGGGCGAAGCGTGAAGTAGTCATGATCTTGGTTTCGTCTCTCTCGTTGCGTGTGCTCTGCCACCCTATCTGATAATATAGGCGTGATTGTATGTATGTGTTCCAATTTGGTTTAAATTTAATCACCTGTCCAACACGCAGTACAGCGTATAAAGTAGACTGCCGCCAGTCTGTTAGCCGCATCACGGCCGATGTCAGCGGTCGCCGGCAAAACGGGAAGTAATTAAACTTGCTACTCAACTATTATCTGTGGACCTCCTGGAGCCAGAACTTTGCCAGCTCTAGGAATGCGAAACTTTTCGCGTTGAAATTAATCCTTCCTTTACCGGCGATCTTTGTAAAAACATTTAAGATGCAAGTTATCTTTATGCCTCGTGCCTTTTGTTAACAGTTGTACGCTGAATAGTTTGCAGTTTTGGTTTATTTTTTATGAGAATTTAATGCATTTTTGCGTAGAGTATCAAACCGTATGGATCATAACTCTCTCTCTCTTTGACTGGCTTCCGATGATCGGTCACAATCTTGATGAAAAGACGTGAATGTGTCCATTTTATTTTACTATGAGCAAATCTCAGTGTAGTTTTATATTTACACTGATTTTTTATTCGAAACACACTACGACCCATTTTACTGAAGTCTCTAAGAAAGATCGTGATCTCTTTTCAAAATGAACCATAGGTAAAGTAGAAACCATCCAAAAATTTCCTGTGTGTAACCATGCTCTGGCATGTACAAGCATAGTCAGCCAGGCACACCAATGCCCTGCTAATCCCAAACAGCATATCTCCTTTAAAATGTAACGCAGTTACGTCTTTTTGTATTCGCAGTAGGTCTGGGCAGTCGGGATTGCCTGGCGAGACGCACGATCGCGGGCTTAAGTGCTTGTCTAAGGCAGCAAGCTGTTTTGCATTTTGTACTTTAAACTAGTATTTTAAAGTGAAATTTAAAACTACATAAACTACTAAATTCATTAAAATTAATTCTTAACCAAATCATATAAAATAAAAGTTAAGTTCTGTAAGAGTCGTTCGGTCGATTTCCCTGAAATTTTGTAACTAAAGTCTGTAATGCTCTGATCAACTGTGTTCATTCTCAACTTTAATAAATAACTAGTTTGCAAATTAAGGAAAACTATTTTTATGTTTAACATTTACCACTACTCTGAATTCACAAGTTTCAACAATATGATAGTTCTTATACTTTCGGAAAAAAGTGGCTATGACATACGGATGGACAGACCCACAGACAGACAAAATGACGACTTTTACAAAACCTTTTTGTGCAGGATTCTTTAAAAATATGATTGTTCTGTTATTAGTACCGATATTCACATGTTTTCCTTGATTTTGTATAAAAAATGTTACTAAAGTTGTGTCTTAAATGGTTTGTAGCGAAAACATAGAGCTTTTATTAGTGACTGCCGTAGTGTTAAAAAAAGTAAGTAAATTACTGCAAATCAAGAAAAGAAAACGAATTATAACGAACGTAGTTAAGCGAAATGCGTATTTTTTAGCACAACAAAGGAACTCGACGGACTACTTTGTGCAAATATTATTAAATGTCACAACGACGCAACCATATAAAACAAAGAGCTTTTCATTTTCAAAAAGCACTTTTAAAGCAGATTTAGTTCCGTGTTACTTAATTTTATTGCGACTGCAGCTCGGCCCGGTTTAAGATTGTATTTGTGCACGGCATATAATTTAGCGGAAATATTTATAACAGCCTTTCAGTGTGACGGAATAATTTAAGCTGTAAGCAGTTGGCAATTTTCCTCTTTTTTTAACTTTTCCAGCTGTACGAGGTACCTAGTGCACTCGGCGCGTTTTTCTTAACGTGGTTTCCCCGGTAGGCCTATTCCACTAACATTTATGACGTTATTTTCAGGAAAAATACTAATTTAATAGTATGAAGATGGTTGATATTGGTTATGGGGTCTAACTGACGTTCTATACTCGATAGAAATGTTAAATACCAGATGCCTATGTTGAAGGAAGACAGGATAGTCATTATTGGCATCTGCTGTTCAATATTTCCATCGATTATAGAACGACAGTTTAACCCCATACCTGATATCAATAGTCTTCATTCTATTAAATTAGTAATGTTCCTGGAAATAACGTTACAAGGTTTAGTGAAATAGGCCTACCGAAGAAACTATGTTGAAAAAAAAATGTAATAAGTGACACATGTAGTAAGTGATTCTTTTGAGCGCAATATCTGGCAAACGGTGGGTTTTAAAGAATAACTAGTAAGGACCGTTTTATAGAATATTTTGAGATCTACAACTTGGCTTTGAGATACTTTTTGATTAAACTCCGTTTTCGAGAAAAATCCAAAAAACCAAAAATTTTGACATTTGAACCCGAATAACTAGCTTAGCTCACATGGGATAAATGGGGACTTTTGACACTTTATTCTTTATGGTAAAACTGAAGTTTCTACGGAGCTTTGGCTTTGTCGGAATTTTATGTATTTGTATTGTCTAACTTGACCAGGTTATTTGCCATGCTGTTGTTTGAAAGAAACTCTATACCTACTCAAGACACAATAGACTTTTTATTTACCTATAAGGTGCAGCCGTAACTCAGTACAAAAACTACTTACCTAATTTACGTCAAGCTAAACGCTGTAATGTAATAAACTTTGAAGTGACAATAAAGGTTTTATGGCCCCAACGTGAGGCGCGCAGGGTCAGAGTTAATATAAATAGGTGTACGTGGGTAATATTAGTAATTACTTCACCGAATATCACTTGTAAAGTACGGTTAGTACTAGCCCTAAGCCTCAGCGAAAGCTGCCAGGTGTTGGGTACGTAATAGACGTATGTAATTCCCGAACAATAGAACCCCTGTGGAATATTTTTGGTGCGTATTTAATTTTGTTTCATTTACGTATAAACTCGTACTAATTTAAAAAATGTTGAAGTAACTCTTCATATCTATTTGTTACCTTTTTATGTTTCAACCGTTAATTTGATTTACACGAAATTAGGCATACAAAATTAAATAGTTTGAGTACCATGGACGCATACAGACCTAAAGCAAAGTCACGATTAAGCATAAAAAATGTTGTCTCTTTCTGCCTTAAATTACTTGCACGCGAAAACGAAACTTATTTCGCGACCCGAGCGTTCAATCTTCAGTTGGAAACCGCTGATTCAAAACCGATTTTGCGGCATAGGGTTACCACTCACCGATGTAAAAATTGACATAGAATAATAGAAATAACAATACGTTTGTTTAATTTTTACCTTAGCATAGCGCAGCGAGTGCCAGCCTACTACTAGACGTATCACGAGGTCGTGCTGATGGCACAAACTTCAACTTTTGGAGCAAACTCTTCTCCACCTCTTATTATAGGCTTATTTTTATCTCGAAAACATGATTAGTTGTCGTAGGACGAGTTTTGTTAATTCTATTGGATCAATGACTTGATCGAGGATGCGGAGTCGATGGATACGGAAGGCTCTCGATAACGATTGGGGTCGAGAAATGGACGTCTTTCAGCTGATGACAGATCTGATGAAGATTCAATCGTATCGTAATCGTAATTAATAACGTATTTCAATTACGATAAACGCCGTATGCTAGACACTGAACTTTTACATGACATGGCTTATTTTTGTTTTGCTTTGTGGCTTCCGTGGACGTCGTAAGAGATGACAAAGGAAATAATGCTGCCACTATATTTTGTTGTACCTATCTCCTAATTTAAAACTTAAATAACTGTAGGTACTAGAAGTGGCTACGCACCGGTGAAATAGTTTATGTTTTGCTTATGATACAGCGTTTTGTTTTCTCTGCTCATCCCATTTGAGAATAATAACGCGACGTACACGTATGCATGGCTTAAACTTGGTTGAAGAACATTTTTTTAGTTCGTTTTTAACACATTGCTTCAACAGAGAATCCAGGTCATATGTATTTTCAAACTATTGTAAGTACAAGGAGCAAGCCGCTGTCGTCAACTTTCTGAGCTAGCGGAATATTATAATTAAGATTCCATGTCAGTCTTAGTTTGAGATGAGGATGTTCCAGTATGCGCTTTGATGAGGTTCATCCCACTGCTCATAGTAATTTGCACTTAACAGAGCTAATACTAATTAGATCAGAGTGTTACCTATGTGGTACAGAGCTTAGAATAACACCTCTTCATTTCTTCTGTGAACCTAGTACTGTTTAATGTTTATACTCTAACTTAGTCCCTGAAAATTGTACTCAAAGTGGCTATGAGGCGTGAAATAGTTCATGATTTTGGCTCTGTCTAGTTATGTATGTATCTATGTGGAAGGAAAAGGCCTAGAAGGACAATTCGGATAAGTTAAAAAAAAGGTTAGGTGAGGACTACCCGAAATTGACGAGATTTTCAAGAAGAGATTGATGAAAGTGATCGAAATAGGTAAGTCAAGTTCGCAGCAAGTGGAATAAAGTTGTCTCTGCCTAGCCCTGTGGGTGCCGTGGGGTATGTATGCATTTTAACACGTTCGCGTCCGGCAGCGTTTCACTGAGCCCTTAAGCTATGCCGGGCGAAATTATCGTGGTCAGCAGTACGAACAACATGGTCACAGATATGTGTCACTGGCATAGGAGTAAGAAATTTTTGGTCACAGACGTTGTGTCACCGGACGCGAATGTGTTAAGATAGGCACGCAACAAAGTCCGTGTGTTGGGTTCTCAATTCTCCCATAGATGTCGTAAGAGGCAAGCAAGGAAATAGGTTTAGGTACGCTTTACGCTAAAGACTTGCAACCTGCCTCTTTTATAATTATGTAGAATAGTCATAGCTTTCACATAGAGTTTAACGTGCTCCGCGTACCTCATTTGGGAGTACAGGCTTGTTGTTTGTGTTATGTATACAACAAACGGTCTCATACTTGGTGAAGGCACCTATGAATATTAATAGGCGCCTGCCCACGCGCATGTTTGTCTTGCTAAGAAAACTCGAGCCTATGAGGTCCCACCTGAATCAACAGGGAACTAATCGAGTTTTTGTAACGAAGCGCAATCAGGCGCCGATGTGAGCCGGCTGCTTACTATCCACCTCAGTAACTGCTAGCTAATTTGTATTGTTATTCACCCAATGTCGTCGGACGCGGCTAATTTTCCCCCCAAATTCACTAGTTAGGCTGAGCGCGTAGCTTAATCCAATACAAACAGGAGCGTAAAACTGTTCCTGTTGTAATATGTCTACAGTGCGATAAATAACGCAATTAAATCTAATGCGAGTTGGAATGTGGAGTGCGAGCGCGATTTGAGTTCGCGTTAATAAACATGCCGGCATTTTGCTGTAGCGTTTAGCACAACACACTTGCGGCGCTGTCAAAGGGCAATGTACGAATTTAACTGTGCTTGTTTAGAACCTTGTTTTCCTATTAATATTATGCACGCTTTCAGTGTTTAAACGATCTTCTGCTATAGTTTAGTCTAACGATAAGTAGGTAAGTATGCTTAAAAAATATAACAAAATGCGTGAATGTGTCGACTATACAACATACCTACTGTTAAAAGCTGACTGAAGTACAGTCGAACTATCTTATCCATCTGAACCATTGTAGTAAAGATGTCCCTTATCGCGCAATGCAATGTCACTTGACGTTCACTGTAAAAGGGTTGCATGGTCCGTTAGGAATCAAATAGTTGGATAGTACACGTGCATGGATCACCAGATCTTTTGCGAAGGATTTTCTTTACAGGTCAGTTAAAAATAAAGGACTTATAAAATGAGGGCGGCCATTTCCGCTCGAATGTCGTCTTCTTTTATTATCGACCCAAACGTGCAAGGACTGCTTGTTCATTTGCTAAACAAATTTGCACTTGACACGGACAAGAATCAAAATGCAAAACAAGAGAAGATAAAAAAAGTTCTGAGACGTTAAATGAAAGAAGTGCAAATAGCTGTTCAAGATTCAATATTATTCTGTGCAAATTACACCATTGCCTTGAGATTTTGTGTTCGAGCTTGCAGTTAGGAGGGAGTGGGAATGAAGTCAGTCGGTGCGTCCAATTGGATAGCATATTTTAGTAGCGTCTGGCGTCGGGCCACTGTCGACGACACCCCCTAATGTTTTCCTGTTTCCCCCTAATGTGCCTACTTAACGAACTAAACTTTCTTATCGAACAAACCAACATCTCACTGCTGAGTTTCAAAGTAATAACATAAAATTACAACGTTAACCAAGCTTTGCTAGTTTGCGTAAACGAAATCATATTTGCTGGACTGTTTCGTGTTTCGTAATAACTGAGGGTATTTATCTCACGGAATGAAAGATACGGTTAACTCGACATGTTTCAGGGTAGTCTGTAGCCCTTTATCTAGGAGCGGCGGGTGCTGTCAAACGCATTCTGCGCTGCAGCGCCGCATGTCGATTTTAATTAGATTTAAGTCGTGAGTGATCCGTGTTTTGAAATATGAGAAAGTCTAGCAGTAGTACCATGTTCGAAGCATTTGTCTTTTATTTTAATTTTTGAATTAGTTGAGGCACGAGGTAAGGGGTTCTCAGCTTTAATATATTCGTTAAATTTTAGGTTTAAAAATAGATAAAGATGTATGTACATACAGATTATACACAGATTGTTATGTTAAATTAACCTAAGGTCAAGTTTACTTAGCAAAATTGATTCAATATTTATTTTCATTGGTCGGTTTCATCCTTTCCTTATTTAATCCGCCGAGCTGAAAACCAATGCGAACATTTTTATTAGTAAAGTGCTTTGTATGAACCGACACCGCCTAATTAATTAATTAATGAAGCTTTTTCTTAACAAAGTTTGTGTTCATCATCTCCTGTTTCGTCTTGGTGCTGGTACAGGCCTCTTTGCAATGAGAGGTCAAGGTTAGGTTAGGGTAGGTTTTGATGGTGTATATTACGGCCGTGATTAGTCTTTAACGTTTTGTGTGCTCTGCCTACCCCATTTAGGAACATAGGCGCGATTTTAGGTACGAAGGATATTTATGTTAGTTGAACTAATGATTATATCCTTGACATTTTCTTTCTATACTTAAGTATATTTATTATTTAAGTAAGTAGTTTTGTAGTGTGGTATCGGGCTTAGAATAACACCTCGCCATTTCTTCCATGGATGTCGTAAGAGGCGAGGTCAAGATAAGCTTTAAACAATAAGCATAGGTTGCAAGCTGGTTGCCTAAAGCTTATCTTGACCTCGATCACTATTACACCTCTTTCATAAATGTTTGAACCTAAAATTATGCTAAAAGTTATGAAGCGTGAAGTAGTCATAGTTTTGACTATATGTATAGCGTTTGAGCGTTTCGTTTGCTCTGCGTGCCCCATTTTTGAGTATATACGTGATGTATGTATGTATGTATTTAACTACCAACGTACATTCGAGTAAAACAAACTGAATTAGACAGAGGGATCTAACAAGTCTTTTATGTCAATTTAAGACAAAGATTTTCAACCCAATCTTCAATCCTCACTTGATCATAATAATACTAAAATAAACAATTAAATAACAAAAAATACAATCCATTATAAGTTACTACGCGTAATGTAATGAAAGATGACGTTAATGGCAACCCCCAAGGGAGTCTAGTAGGCGATCGTGATAATAAAAAAAACGTACATAGTTATTCCTTGGATCGATCCCCTGTCGACATAAAGACAGCTTGATTGATGTGACTGCGATGTTTGTTGTGCTACGACAAATGTAATAGCCTATTTGGTTCGGTTACGCGTTACTTCAATTCGAATCGAGAGATTAATACAGACGGACGTTTTTATGGAGATGCCTGTTTTTTCCAAGAATAAAGTTGTATTTCTGGTTTTTTTTGCGCTTTTGGCAACATCGGAACTCAATCCGTAACGATTCTAGAATGTTCTGAGACGTGGTCTAAAAATGTTTTGCCATAGTTAACTAACGTTAAAATTAGAGAAAACGCAATTTAAATTCGAAGGTATATTTTGCGTGTGGTATGTATTGAAAAAATTTTTTGTGGGGGAATTGGCATACATAATAATATTGGCTTAATAGGACAATTAGTTTTATCGAAAACGTTTCTTGGAATGATGTTTAAACTGATGTTACAACACCTAGCGCTAGTGAAGATAGCGAGTCAGAATATAATATATAATAACTAGCTGAGCCCGCGACTCCGTCCGCGTGGAATAGCGATAAATTTTTCCCGTTTTCTTCCACATTTTCCACCGTTTCTTCAGCCCTATTGGTTGCAGCGTGATTTTACATAGCCTTAAGCCTTCCTCGATAAATGGTCTACCACTTAAAATCTGGCCAAGTTTACTGCCGACCACTACACATTCTTAACACGCAGATAAAATTTGGTTACAATGAAGAACATTATCCAAATGTTTCTCGCGTATTAAGCGAGTTAACATTTTGTCTGCTGTAATTTTTGGAGAGCCAGTTTATGCGCATCGATGGCGTTACGACCCGTTTAACTGCAGTTCAGCTAATATAGTAGTTTATGACGCGTCACCAAATAATTTCACCAAACTAATACAAAACGCATAAAACAAGTTACGAGAGCGATGCGTATCACTGCTACATTGTGCCAGGCAATTTTCTGAGCGGCTTATATCACCGAGTTACGAGTACGTTATTCCATAATATATGAGTTTCATTTGCTTAAAAGCTTTATACATTTGCCGTTCCAAATGCATTTACGGTGGCGATGGCGCCAAAATTAATAACATCCCGTCATTCACAATTTATTAAGGTGGTTCTTTGAAAGTGCATTAAACTTCATCGGTAGCGCAATATAAAGTTAATGATTGCGAAATTATTGTTTATTGAACTTATTCTTGATGACAACAGTTAAGATATGGTTTCCGAACGCACGGCTCTCGGCGCCAAATGTATGTGCTAAATGCGCTACTTTGGTTGTACATGAAGCGACAAAATCTACATCTGCAAACACAGTTTTCAAATTATTACTTCCGAACAAATCGTCACGCTTCTATCCTAAAAGGTTAGACGTACCTACTATTTTGATCCATTCACTACGACCCTGATATTGTGCTTTAGTTGCGCCTACATTAATGTCTTTATGCAGGTCTTTTAAAAAATATTCACAAATTATTCGAAGTTCTAGGATAATTTTGTAGATAATCTATCTATACTCGAAACAATATTAAACAAAAGAACACTAAATAATTGTGTTATATTACTGCTACATAAATTATTTCGACCAAGAATAATAGATGTTGGTTACTGAAAAGTTTTGAAGGTCACATTAAAATGTGTAACTTACAACTAAACTCATTTAACATTAGAAACTGTTTACAGTATTATTACTATCGATCGTCACACCCAAAAATCGACTTAAATGTCAAATGGAAATAAAATAATCAGTAGCTTATTCAACTTCCAGCATAATGCAGGTTAATAAGTTCCATGGAACAACAAATCCACATTGCCCTCGCTTCCGAGTTGTTGAACTCGTACGGGCTATCAACAGTCAGCGAATCAACGTTAGGAGAATCAAAGGCCTCCTCTGTAACTAATTACGAAGGAATGCTTTGACTTGAGCTTTGTTGCATGATTATACGGAGCCGGTACACGTTAAGATATTTTATGGAGCTGTCTGCAGCTAAAGCGCTGCAATACGAGGCAGCGGCGCGAAGCAATAAATAAGTACAAGGGAACATTGCTACGTTATCTGCTGGTGTTATTAATTTTTGGATTAGATTCACTCTCTTTGTCTTTCTTGTAGAGAAAAGTCAATATTATATCCTAATGCTATTATTACTATCGTTTATTTGTAACTTGGCGTAGGCTTTTGTAAGACAAAACCAGCCCAAGTGCGAGTTGGGCATGCGCATGAAAGTTTTTCGTACCATTTATCCATAAAGAATTAATCGTTTTCAAGCCAAACCTAACCATCAAGGATATAGAATTAAGGGATAACTTTAACTCTGCCATTGTTCTATCACTAACAGAAAAGTTACAAATTTACAATTTATGTCACACGATATTGGTTAATAATGCCATATTTCATGTTTATGTATAAATGTTCGAGAAATGCAACGTAAACGTTGATTGTGTTTATTTAGGTTCGATTTATTCACATTTTCATTTGAATGCAGACCTTAGCATTTAATATCATATTTAATTTTATTTCTCTTTGCATTCTAGAAGTGATCCTGTAGTGGAGGTACGGAACCTTAGAAAGTAATATGAGTAACCTTCAAACACCTGAATAACAAATACGGGAACAAGAAAGCACAGCAGAACTTATTAGAACCTCGCGAAATACACTCAGAGTATCTCGGACAATGTTGCATTCCCCCATATTCGACGATAGTGTCCCAAAAGCATGGTGATGGTTCTTCGGGACAGATGACCTTCTGAGCTATCTATAAATCGTTCTCAAGGGCCGTTCTCAATTAACTCCCACGCAATTTTACAAGTAGGTACTTCTGAAGAATCACACGAACTAACGTAGCGTCCAAACACGTAACCTTCTTTTGCATGGGGTCACAAAATAGTGAGTATACAATAAATTAAAATAATAAGCGTTTAATCAAACAACTTCGGTGGCCTTTCATACTTCTATATTTCAAATTATCTGACACGATTATTTTACACATACTCATACATACATATTCTCATGCCTGTATTCCCAAGAGGGGTAGGCAGAGCAGATGAATTAAAAAATCCAGTGCCACGTTTAGCAATTTCAGGGTAACCAGATGGTTAAACATGACATTACAGTGATAGATTGCTAGCCCATCGCCCACAATATACTAACCCTTTCCCAGAGTCGACCTCTTACGACACCCACGGCTTATTTTACACAATTTAATAAATTTAATATGATTTCAATTGTGCTAAGACATAATAGCAGACTTGTTAATCTATGCAGCTTATACATTTAGGATTTTCAATTTAAACTGTTCTATTTTCGTCACTAAAATCAATTAGAACATAATTCACTGTTTCCTATGTTTAAAACAACAGAATGAACTGTTTTGTTTTTCCATTTCCACAGATGCTCCTTGACGGACTGATGGCTGATGATCACTCAAAATGTTAAAACGTTTCCGCCGGAGGCCGGCGCTTAATGAAAAACTGATAAGTAAAAGAGCTTTTAAATAACTACGACCTATATTTAGCATTACAAAGGCCAAATTGAAAATTTGCCCTTTCCTAATCACCCGGTCATGTCACAGGAACTCTAACCTTTTTACTATTGCCGGTTCTATTGGCGGTTTTTTTCCTAACAACTATCTAGCTTGCCATGTGATTTAGAATGACACCTCTCCATTCTTTCCGTGAATGTCGTAAGAGGGTCACCTCTAATTTCTATTTCTACAGTCTTAAGATATAGTTTAGGCGACAAGCTACCAACCTGCCACCTTAAAACCGAAATAAAAATGCTACAAGCGGCTACAAAACTTGAATTGGTTTTGACTTTGTGTAGTGTTTCGTGTAGTCTGCCTACACTATTTAGCAAAACAGGCGTGATGCTTACGACCACACTATCACCCCTACTGCCATTACGAGTATTAATTAAGAAATTCTAGAAAATAACGGAAGTGGGTTTGCATGCTGTTACTATGGACAATAATAGGAAATATATATTTTTATGAAAACATTTGTAACCTTTTTTGCCCCATTTTAAACGATAGAACCTGTAAACGCCGATTAGAACCTGAAGTATTAATCAATTAAGATGGACATTGAAATCGAAACAAACGCTATATTTGTTATTTTCAATGACTAAATTGATAACACGGGGCTGTTGATATCTCGGCAATTTTGACTGTCGCCCGCATATGCCGCCTGATTGACGCGTTGCGGCCCCGAATGAAAACATAATTTTGCGTCGAAGCGTGTATTGATTCACTTTATGTACAATGAACGTATGCAATAACAGTTCGCAATTAATTAGATAGTTATGAAAGCTTGCACTTTCAATTTAAGCAGGCAATTCGAAAACTATCTTGACGTAGGCAGCATAATGCATAGCTCTGCAGAACTGCAAATCCAATTTCCATTCAGGGTGGTGGGAATCGAATCTAGACGGCGATTGCGGCCAGGTAGGACGGAGTTAAATCGGATTTTCACTTTACCTACATTTTTACTGCTTCAATAAATTATATAATCTCCCCAATAAACTTGTTATCATTGAAATTTGTACGTTTTTTTTTAATTGGCTTGTATTACTTAGTAGGTTTCCAGGCTTGAAAATTCAGGTTTAAAATAAATATGAAGCCCGTTTTCCTCGGGATTACAATACTGAATACATCCCGTTTCCTGCAGATATGAAGAGGAAACACCTATACATTATGCAGTGTTTCCTTTGCCCTAGGGTTGTAGTCCACCAAAACGAGACTCTTTAATAAGCTTCAAAGAACTTTTTCTTTTAAAAGGCCGTTCGTTAAAATGTATCCGACTTTCTTTGTGGCAAGAAAAGGGAATCCCAAAAAAAGTCTTGGCCATTCACAACGGTTGGTTTACTCCCCCGAGCTAAAAAGTTACGCACGCGCCGGGGTAAATCGGACACGGGAAAAATGGCCAAATTAAATTTCTACTTTCGAAAAAAGAGAACTCTTTCATTCTCTAAAAATGATGTTCATTTAAATAACAAGCGCGCCGCTCGGCCGATGTTGTCAAGGATTTGGCTCATTACCAGAATACGTGGAGGGTAATGTTTTCTCGCGAATTTGTATGATTGTATCTTTATCACCACTAAGCTAAACGGTTGGCTGGCGCTAGATGAATGAGGTACGGAGATGTTACGGAGATGTGCGGTTCGGGTGTTTGTATTGAGTGTACGTAAATCGTATTAATGGAGTGTTTCAAATGACGTTGTGTATATTAAAGTAGAACTTAACGCATTGTTGCTGCAGTCAAAATATGACTCGTTATAAACCAGTCGTAATCTTCTATCGAAGGTTTTTACGTACTTGCTTCCATGCATTTTGGATAGAAAAAAGAAGAAACTACCTACCTACTTCAAAAAGTCTAAAGACATAATTACTTTTGTCGATTACATGACAAACGAAATGAAAGTGCATTATTGGAAAATCAATACTTTTTCACTATTGAAATTGCTATCTAATCGAGTACTTATCGCTCCTAAATACAAAGTTTTCTGAAAAAGTTGAGAAACTCTACAATTTTCGTTTTATGCTTCAAACAATCATGTTATTTAGTAAAAAATAGGCTGGCCATTGGAAAATGTCTTACTTTCAAGTAAAGTAATAATCAAACCGTTTGATTTGCAACAAAGACAATTTTGACATACATTGTTGTAAAACCTACAAAACTCCTGAGCTCGTGTCAAGAGTTAAGAATATAAACCCTTCGCATGCCCACAAAACGTCTTAGACATGGTACATGTTCAACCGAATACATCTCATTAAGTGCACGTATCTAATATTCTCCGTTACAAATTGGGGGTATTCCATTACTCCCCAATTTCGTAATTCCAAGACATGTCTGCTCTGTTTAGTTTACACAGGCGGCTTCGTGTACAAATTGGAAACAGCGGGCAAATTAGATAGTCGACTGCAGTTGAGCATCTGCAAGTGCAATTTGTCTATTCGAATAAAACAATTCGTTCTTTCTTATCTCCTTCTTCGCTACTTATTCACGATTCAGTCTGATTCGGGCCGCACCTACTTTTACAGTCAAGGTTAATAAGCACTATGGAATTCTACGAAGCGAGCTGAAGCCATTCCGCTTGATGTACAAAGGTTAAGTTCGTGACTTACGTGGAAATATTCAAATAGTACCGTGAGGCTCATCTATACGTGTGTCTAACCGCGGCCGCCGTGGTGCGTTGCTCCCAATGATAGGTCATGAATCGGAATGAAACATGTCGAGCTAATCAATGAAAAGACGTGAATGAATCGAAATAAAAAAAGGTGTTTCGTTAGAATTGGATGCAAGAGGAGTAACAGGATTTCCAGTCGCTGGTAAAAATATAAAGTATGTAAAGGAATGCTGCGGCAAACACACAAGCAAATTTAATCAAAACGTACTTGAAAACGCCGGTCATTTACGTCCGCAGACGAAATATTTTCAGGGGTCTTTTTACGACTGAAGAAGTAGATAAAAGTAAAACGAGTACCCAGGGCCGGGGCCCCGAAAGGGTTTAATCAAAGCGAGGCTGCCCCTACGACCGGGATGTAGTAAATAGTCCATACAAGCTTCCACTCGCGCCAAGATTCCCAGCTACAATCGGCAGCGCAAGCGTCGGCAGAGCCGCTGGATGTGGTAGCTTTACGGACCCGAGATTGATTAAAGCCATCCCAGGCATGCTTTGATTTAAAGTACAACATGCGTAAAATACGATTTGTTTTCATATTTACTGGCGTGACCGTTTCATAAATATCATTTCCGCTTACATGTACGTTTAAATGTAACAAAAACAACCATTAGTCATCTGTATCCAAACATCAAGATTTTCAAAGCAAAAGCAGTTTACACTATTTATCATACCCTACGTGCAACTAACTACAGTTTCATCTATTTTATAGTGGACAGACTTTGCTAAGACATGGTTCCTTTATGATAATAATATGCAGTTTAGTACGGCTTGGACGGGCTCAGAACAATCACATTAATATAAGACCGAGTGCAAGTTTCATACATTCTCCATTGTGCAGCTAAACTATGTTGTAGAACGTGAGTAAATATTTACAGTTTGTAGTTGCATGCAGAATGAGCACGGGAAGGTTTTAAAGAGTCCTACTTACTAGTTGGTCCCAGCATGGAATTACACAGCAGCGTCGCAAATGTTGTTGTCTATAAGCGCACTAAATTTTTGTTGTTGGTTGTCAAACGTGTGGATCTGTGTGTCGGATTTCCGATGTTGAATAGAATTCAGGATAGTTTTCTATACCCTACTAATGAGTAATAACTGTATTATGTCGGTAGCATATGGATTTGAACCCAGGTTTTCGACGAAATCTATCATGAATGAAGCTACTGATAGCAATTCTTGGAAGGCTTCCTTCGAAAATGAAGTTAACTCTTAAGGTCTGATGTCTTTATCTAGAGGGCATTAAATTTGAGTTTCGGATTGTGCGGGTGACAATTGCCCTAAATCTATTGTGCTCCTGTCAGTTTATTTTACGGTTCACCGGCGAAGTCTGAACAGTCAATGAAATCAGGATTTCATTATCAGAATGCTACAATAGCAATCGGAAGTAGATGTAATAAATTTACAACGAATGGTTAAAGGGGAACGGGATGTTTGGTTTATCCAAAATTTATTATGACATTAGTTGAATTCAGGTGCAGTGTAATATTCAAAGTTAAACTTGCTTAGTGCGTTTAAAGTGGTTTAATTTAAGAAGTAGTTATCGTTTTAGTTAATTTGCAAACACTCAACAGAGCTATCGATCGATATTATTAAATTAGGTATTTGTACGTAAGCATATCTAAATACTGTCGCATTAAATACGTATTTGCTACATCAAGTTTACATTCTCATGAAACACAATCCCACTTGCCACTCCTAGTTGACGTTTTTATATCTGTAACGTGAAACTTCTTTCATACAAGCTCTCCATTTGAAAAATACAATGAAGAGTATTAAGACGTCGGAGAATTCGATTTGGGAACGACACTTTCATTTTCGTTAATGCCTATTTTAACCGAAGAGTCCCGTCGCCCGACATGACGACACGTTTCTTTTGTAAGCATTTCCAATTTTTAGAGATAAGATGGTTCAATAGTTTGTAAACATCGTCGTCTCGACAATTTTCAATTTTGTTTTTCAATTTATGTATTTTGTTATCAATATTACATCCATATTCCTGTGGTTCAGTATTCTACAAATTTTATTCGATTTACTTTGTAAGAGAATTCCCCAATGTGAGTTCTGTCCTAGGAATAAAAAAATATCATCGTCATCATCATTAATTAGTTGTAGCTCAAGTATGTCAAAAGCATAAAAACTACCGAAACTTGATCAAGTCTGATAGCCAGTTGGCAGCTGATAGGCGTAAGCCGATCCGCCATTCGTTCTAAGAGTTTCGCATGATTACCTAATCTTCCGATCCGTCCGTCCAACTAAATGAACACAACAACGACGCTAACATTGGTTCATTTTTATTTTTAAACCTGATTTGCTTTAACACTTTGTAAATTATTACAAATCCTTGTATTGCGGTTTGCGTAATATTTGTTTATTATTGTGTTGTGTGTTTTCATTCCATAGAATAATATTATTTCCAATGCCATCTAAAACGAATCATCCTTAAAATAAGGAATTACTACTGAAAAATAATACGAAGGAAATTGGCTTAGTTATACTTTAGGCGACATACTACCGACCTGTTACTATTGTACCATCGAACCAATTGATTCCTGACCCACAATAGAACCTATACACAGTGAACGTCATAGTGACATTGCATTGCTTGACAAAGGAAATCTTTATGACGTTTATTGTGACAACGTTCTGCGGTGGGTCAGGAATCAGTTGGTTCGATAGTACTTCTCAACTCAAATCCAAAAAATATGCGGAAATTGGCTACGGAACTTAAAAGGCTATGATTTTGACTATGTAGCGTTCCGTGTGCTCTTCCTACCCCATCAGGGAACACAGGCGCGACGTATGTATGTACTAGGAATGCATGGATGTCGAGGAGTGAGTTCTCATCGTTATTAAACCTCGCGCCGCACTAGGCCTGGTGGCCGTAGCTCTCGTCCCGCGGTGTAATAGGCGTGCAGTGCCTCCAGTTATTGGATTCCTGCCCTCCCCCGAGTTCGTTACACTGGATCTCCCAAAGGGCTCCCACTTGTGCAAATCTTGCCACATTTCGTAGACGTGAGAATTCCTTTACCCATTCGGTGAATCGTTTTGACACGAAGACGTTTTTATGTTCACTCGCGGGAAAATGTTTTTGACGGGAAATGTAAAGATGGCGTCTAAACAGCAATAAAATCGTGGATGGCTCCGCTAAAATGTTGGCGCTACGCGGCTTTAGCGTATGAAATTTTATCAATAGGAGAAATGCTCCAGTAAACACTTTTGCCACTGAGAATTATGAAATGTGTCAGTGATGAAATTACTTGGGTATAAATAAAAACTGCGCTTTTTGTAACACATAAGGTAGCGGCCCCAGTTATAGAAAAGCACAGCCTCAGCTGCCACGCACCAGAAGTGAGTATGAAGTAAGATTCATCGTCCATTAAACTGGGGTCGTTATTTTACGTAGGTGTGCTGAGATTTAACGTAAGTTTAATAAGAAATAATTTCAAAGATACATAAAGGTATAAAAACGCAGTATTCCCAAACGGCGTAGGCGGAGAACACAGGACGTAAACCAGACAAAAACTAGGTACTTACTATTTTACGTATTGCTGCTAATTTTAGCACTGTTTTTGGCTTAATAAAAGAACGGTTACAGATTGTTACCCTGTCGCCTAATGCATTCTTTAAAGTAGTTTCTTGGTAGCCTCTTAAGACATCTACGTAAGAAATAGAGTTTAGTGTTAAAAGTAGGAAAATAAACACTTTTAAAATCAAATTGCGAACTTTCGCTGTACTTAGTCAGTTCTATTTCTATGATTATGACTTAGGTATGATTTGGTAAATTCTAAAAAAACCTGAATCTGATTGAGGAAAAACATGAAATTTATGAATACTTTATTATTAAAATCGTCCAGAATCAATCAACTGTGCGTAATTTTTGTGTGCCGTCAGTAATCAATCATTGTGCATAAAATAATTCATTACGCTGGCACGATGTCGGCCAGATTACCGTCTGTTTACTCGTGTGATTGAGTTTTTGGTTGCGGTAAATTTGTTCTGGATAGCTGTTCAGATGAAGGACTGTAATAAAAACGATTGTCGATAAAGGAGTGGTTATAGTTAACAATCCACTACTTAGATTATAAAGTATTTTCATCGCGCTATCACAAATCGTAATTTGACCTCCTAGTAATAAAATCAAGTTGTTCAGATGAACTGAATCACAACGTTAAAAATAAAACTTATCTATTGGTGACAAAAATAACTCAATATTCTCTGTTCATTCAATAAATTGTGTTTTCATTATTCTCTTTGTACGAGCAGACCGAATGGGTACAATGAAATTCGGCTGACCATAAAGTTTTTGTGCGTTCATATAAGTATTAGTAATTCACAATACACGGATTCACGAGTCTTTCACTTTTATATTAGGAGATTTTCATAAAATACGGATGGTGTGGGCGGTAAAATACGCGGTCTATTCGATAATTGATTGCTCGCCCTACGCGATCGTCAAGTCATCCACGGTTATTAGTAGGCCGTTGTAATCGTTAGGTACATTGCTTTTTTCTCAAAATTGGAACCTATCTTCTTGGAATAAGATTGCCTGGATAAATACCTAATACTAATAATTACAAACTGGTTACGTGAAAAAAGTCATGAGAAGCGACTAAGGAAATATGTTTAGGTATGCTTAAGGCGAAAGACAGCAATCTGTCTCTATTATACCTCTTTCATCAGTTTTTAAAACTAAAATTACGCTAGAACTGGCTACGAAACGTGAAATACTCATGGTTTTGTCTTCATAATGCTTTTTATGCTCTGTCTACCCCGTTTGGAAACGTAGGATTATGATGGCCCGGCAAACTTAGAACCGCATTTTACGTTTTTGGGAAAACCTAAAATTGATTGGCACCTGTTCAACGTTATTATATTGAAAACAAAACTCTAGTGTCGTCAGTGTCAAAGAAACAATTACTGTTTTCTTCAACTCTAAAAATCATTTCTATTAGTTGCCAAGCTGAAGCCTCAAAGAGCTATCCGAAGGCCAAATTGTGAATAGTTATTAAATTTATTCAGAATGTTTATATTAGGAATCGCCCTTAAAAATTCTTGTCGATCTTTTCGTCACTTCGCTGCTTAAGCGTACCTAATAGTAGTATTTAATTTACCTCGATATTCCAGTTACATTTTAAAGGCATGATCATTATTTATTCACATTACCGCAGTGGCATTCAATTCAATTGATGTCTTGGAACAAGTGATCGGGTAATATGAGTAAAATGCTTGTAACTAATGAGCTAAAATTGCTAAAGGTTTGAATAAGTTCAATGGATGAGTTGTAAGATAAATATGTTCAAAGTTCACGCTTGTATGCCATATGTTTATGGTTTTTTGATGATCTCTATCTTTTTATTTAATAAAATTAATTATACTCGACGGCAAAAAAAAATGCGCCTATGAAAAATAGAATATGATTGTCTATAAAGAGCCCTGGGCCAACATTTTTCTGTCGAGGAAAAAAAAAACAAGATAAATTAAAAATAAGTAGGTACTTAAAAATTAACATTGTAAGTACTTAAGTATCACAAAGTAAAAAGACAAAACATGATTTTCTAAGTTCCAATTTTGATTTCAAATCTTTTCTTGTTAGTCTTCAAGCAAACAGGGAATCAGGTTAAGGCAGGTAACATTTTACAAGCAAACCAAAAACTGCTATAAAAACTTTTGCGTCAGCTACAAATTGGAGTTCCCTTCTTTACTTTATTATACTTATGTGAAATAATCTTTCACTGCTGCGAAATTAATGGAACAAGGTCGGACACTATTTACTCAGGGTTCTATTTACTTTGTAGTGTGGTTAATATACGACATCAACTACAGGTACATACAACGTATTACAAAAATATGAGTAAAACAGAAAAGGGGTTAAATGGGCCATTATGAAGAGTCAATTTACAATATTTGAAAATGGAAAAAAAGCCATTCATTCTTCTTATTGAGTTTGCAAACCTTTTTGAACGAAAACTTGAATTTTCGTCAAAGAATACACGATATCTTTAGTTCTTTGAGTGACAGAGTTTAGAAGATTTTTCGCTTTAATATGTAATTTACATCTTTTACCCGGTTTTTTGTAACACATTGTTTATGATGTAATAATATAACTGACTCCGATTAATGTATGTCTTTTTTAATGTTCTTCTAGCTGAAAATCACATAATATACAATACATAACCAACGAGACCCTACATAGACAAAACCATGATTATTTCACGTTTCTTGGCCACCTCTTTTGTAGGTTTTGAGTTAGCAGGGATACTAGTGACAGGTTACTAGCCCGTGTGGTGCCGGGTTAGAATAGCACCTCCCCCCTTTCTTCCCGTGGGTGTCGTAAGAGTCGACTCTGGGAAAGGGTTAGTGTATTGTGGGCGATGGGCTAGCAACCTGTCACTGCAATATCACGTTTAACCATCTGGATACCCTGAAATTGCTAGATGTGGCACTGAATTCTTGAATTCATGTGCTCTGCCTACCCCTCTTGGGAATACAGGCGTGATGTATGTATGTATGTATGTATGTACTAGCCCGCTCCTAAAATATACCTTAATTCCTTCCACACTTCTAAACAGTGAAAAATGCAGCAGCTAATAATCGAAGTATCCGCGATCGATACGCGGCGACATCAAAGGAATGCGTCTCCTCTCCGATCCGTCAATCCAAAGACAAGTCAGGGCGCATGGAGTTTTCAATATATTTAAATCAAAATTCTTTTAAGCTAAAATTGGCTGCGGGTGACGGGAGGACGCACGTGGGTAATTGATCACGTCTTAACGCCAGCGGCCGAACGGTTGGCAGATTAAAATGATCTGTTATTATTTCCAAGACAGATTTACTTTGCCAGTGAAAATATTAAGCCGCAGCGCTTTTTGATGCCGAGCCGTGTCGGGTTTAGATAACACGTCTCCTATTAAAAATAAGATGTTTTTGGACAGCTACAAAATCCTTATTGGGTAACAGTTGCTACTTAAATTGTAAATTAGCATCTCTTCAGTGTCCTGAGTGTCATAAGAGTAGTGTTACTATTATGCCTTCTTTTGATCTAGCTAAAAAAATGAGTTAAAACTGTTGATGTACCTTTACAGAACGATGTTAGTGTAGCGTACCTACTACCCTACATTTGACAATAATATAAATGACGATAGTTACGAGGGTAGTTGACCACCGATTTTGGTTTTGCGGCAGTTTAAAGATGAAGGGCTACGATACAGCCCAAAACATGTCTAGCTACTCTATTGAAGACGATAGTTATTTAATAATAATAGTTTGTAATATTTAAGTTCCCCGTGTGGTGCCGGGTTAGAATAGCACCTCCCCCTTTCTTCCCGTGGGTGTCGTAAGAGTCGACTCTGGGAAAGGGTTAGTGTATTGTGGGCGATGGGCTAGCAACCTGTCACTGCAATATCACGATTAACCATCTGATTACCCTGAAAATGCTAAACGTGGCACTGGATTTTTGAATTCATGTGCTCTGCCTACCCCTCTTGGGAATACAGGCGTGAGAATATGTATGTATGTATGTAATATTTAATTAATAAATTTAACATTAGCAGACAGACCAACGGACAACATAGCGATCCTACGAGAATGCCTTTTCCCTCTAGAGTCTAGAAGTACTAAAATCTGAAATATAGTTTTTTCTGCAGACATTCCTTACAGCAAAGTTTTACTACTACCTATATCAATCTAATAAAATTAAAAGCAAAAGTATAAGCGTTGTTGATTTAAAAATTTCAATATCAGATCGTTCTACCCTAATTGGGGTCCTTGTTCGATTTTATGTTAGCTCAAGGCTTATTATGGAGCGTCATTATCTTACTATTATGACTCCCATGGGCGTTGTATGTCTTCCAAATAACAGACTTTGTAACTTAAATGTACATTAATACAATACATACCTACACACGCATTGTCATAATTACTGCTGATCAGCAAATGCTTTTGTTTTCAAATTTATGTGAGATTATTATAAAATTATTGTACGAGTCTCCTGAAGTCTTGTTTAGTTGATTGAGATTCAGTTTTGTAAGTAATAACACTTTATATTCATGGAACTAGAGTGGTATCACATTGTCAATGGCATCGTTACAGTTTAGATGAAATAAATAATGAGCTTAATGAAAACTAAACCACGGTCTTAACTTTTTCCGGTCCCAAAATTTTTAATTTGCCTCAGGCGTAGCGTATGTATGAACAAGTAGGTAATGCGTAGTATACAGACTAACTAGGTCATAGATACCTTTTTACTATATTTCCAACATCTTAAGGATGAAAAATTATGATATTTTAGCATTGTTGTTATTCTGGTCAGAAAAATTAGGGAAATTAACTTTGGCACAACTCAATACAAATTAATGCATATTTATTCACAACTCGTGTTATCAAAGTGAACAACAAAAAGTAACAACATCCAAATAATTAAAGTTCGTAATTATCTTGCCCAGTAACCGCCAACAGGAACGGGATTCATTCAAAGTTAGTAAAATACTGAAAGGACTTACCTCTTTTTGTGGCTTTCAATAGATTATTTGTATTAAGCATTTCAACTAACAGTCTGTTTCGTTCCGCACGCGTGGACATTATTTTTAACTACACTTTGGTAAAAAACAAAGCTTAAAATTATTTGAATTTGTAGCATTATAATGGTGAACAGTATTGAGTTGATTCGTTATAAATATGCAAAGGTACAAATATATCCTTTTTGTAATGTCAGTACAGTTCTGTTGTAGATGTAAATAGATGCAGACGTGTTGATTTATTCGTTACTAGCTTTCCGCCCGCGGCTTCGCCCGCGTGGAAAACGGTTGTATTGCGGTATAAAGCGAACATTCCCTCGGGAACATCAATTTTTTTCGGGATAAAAAGTACTCTATTATTTAATCCAGACTTCTATCTTTACGTCTGCAAAATTTTAAAGCAATCGGTTCAGTAGTTACGGCGTGATAGCGAAACAAACAAACGAAAAAACTCATTTTCCGATTTATAATATTAGTAAGGATTAGCTTAGCAGCCTTCAATATTGACGTCTTTTAATACCTACATACATACATATTCTCACGCCTGTATTCCCAAGAGGGGTAGGCAGAGCACATGAATACAAAAATCCAGTGCCACGTTTAGCAATTTCAGGGTAACCAGATTAAACGTGATTTTTAACAACCTCTTCATTTTCTTATTGATTAGTGCCTGCTATACCTACCACCGGCTTGCAGGTAGATTATCACCTTTCCAGCTCATTGGTAGTCTTTCTCTACCTCGTTTGTGGGCGCGAGTATTTACGACTGCTCGTCTTTCCTAACAACTACATTGGTTCTGTATTGGATTACTGTTGACAATGTAATGCGTAAATGAAATCGTCCAAAAGAAATTTCAGTTAGTTTATCCATTGAGGAGCTTCGATGTCGTAAGCAGACATACTTACAACACTCCTGACACGGATTAAATATTTAAGCTGCAAGTTATTTATTTTTATTAGATGAACCGGCATGCCGGTGTGACGTGTCTAATATTAGTTTTCAGAGTAAGTTCTGTTTTTAACTCTGTAAACAATTTCTGGTTCACGCTTGAACATGAAATTTTTCATTGCCATTAAAACGCCATTATGTTTGTCAGAGCGATTGTTAACTATTTGGTTGATTCCAAACACATTGATTTTATGGTGATATTAAAGCGTATGTTACATTCTCAGTTCATGTTCCTGGTTTATCCACTGATAATACTTTTCAAGGTTGTTAACTGTAGTTACCAGAACATTGCTTGAATTTTTGTTTGTATTTTTAATTAATTAAAAATTGTGGTGTTGGATCTAGAATGAAACCTCTCTAATTTTAGGCAACTGAGAAAAACAGGTTAAGTTATGTTTTAGGCGACAGGCTTAATAACAGGTTAATACCTGTCACTATTATTTATCCCTTTTAACTACAAACTCAAAAAGTTTTGGGTACCTATATGTAACGTTCCGTGTGTTCTACCGCTCTGCCTATTACATTTGGGAATACGAGCGTGATGTAAGTATGTATGTTTTATTATTCGTACACTGCATCAACTGACCAAAGCACATCAGTTTCATTAATGTGTAAGTTTTCCTGTAATATCAATTATTGGCTTTTATGATGTTTTTATGGGGTGTCTTTATAAACAAAAAAAGGTTTCAATAAATTTCCCTTCAACAGACAATTGTAATATTATTATGCAGTACGAAAGCGTACGAACGCAGTATTACAGAGTCGCTGCGTCAGTGACATCGTAGCCACTCTGCCGCAAATCTAGCTTAAAAAGTACCCCTTCTAGCTTCATAATCTCAACTAATTTACGCGTAATAAGCACAAGCAAGCCTTAGGTGCTTTGTGTAAAATACATCCTTAAACTACTTCAGTATTTAAGTACGTATTTTCGTCGGTTCACCAAATCGTGACACAGCATAACGATTATTGATTATGCCCAACTCCAGCGGGGCTGTTGTGTTGACTGTTAAGGGAGCCCGCTTTTGGCGTGTTTATCGAATTCGGATGTGTGGAAGACTTGAGTTTTTATTGGGACGCTATAGTGGATAGATAGGCCCTGTGTGGTGTGAAATGGATTTGTAACTTCGATTGCGGGCAGGTGGCGCTGGATAAATACTTGCGGAACGGTAGATTACGCGTAAATCGGTACTGGTATTTCTCGGGGGGACATAGCACGTTTAAATGTATGTCAACAGCACAGAAAGAAAATCATGATAACGTGTTGTCAGTTTTACCATCGACAAATTTTCCATTGGTATTTATTTGTAAATTCAGCCCTGTAGTTAGAGGTGTGGTGTCATAAGAGGCGACTAAGGAAATAGGTTAAAGTTTGCTTTAAATGACAGGCTAGCGACTTCTCACTGTTAAACCTATTTCATCTGTTTTTAAACCTGAAATACTATAATTATTACATACATACATACATACATACATAACCGTCACGCCTTATTCCCTGCGGGGTAGGCAGAGACAACAGAGCGCCATTCGCTTCTATTTTTACATACTTCTTTCGCTTCACTAACATTCATCACTCTCGTCATACACGCTCGACGGTTTCGGGTACTCTTAATTTGGCCTCCCTTTGGTCGATATACGTTCTTCGATAATATATAGTATAATAATTATACTAGGAATATGGCTTTGAAACGTGACATTGTTATGATTTTATATGTACAGCGTTTTATCAGCTCTGTGTATCCCATTGGAGAATACAGGCGTGCTGTTTATAGGTATGTACAAAGTATGTATGCTACTACGAAATTTTCGACGGCGAAATATCCATTTTCTACCTGGCTGGACATTAGTGCCAACTGGGAGAGATAGAGAGGTGCAAGACCGAGAAATGGGATACTGATGTCAGCTAACAAAAAAAAAGGATATTAGAGCAAAGAAGGTAGCAAATGCAGCGTAGTTTGTCGCTAAATTACACCTCTTTCATCATTTCTCTTTAATCTAAAATCATGCTAAAAGTTCTTATGAAGCGTGAATCATACATGGTATTGATTATAATATGTAACATTTTGTGTACTCTTGTCAACCTCACTTGGGCATACAGGCGTAATGTAATGTACCTACAAATAAGTAGCTAGCAAATGATGATAAGTGATCTTTACAACGCATAGACATTTAAAATTAAAGAGAGATGGTGGATGCGTTGATAACCAGGTTAGACAAAACGCTTCATTGTATTCATAATTCCTGCAGCTACTAGGAACTAATGAAATGTAAGAGCCTATTTCTAGTTCAGTTATCTTCAATCGGGGTGGGAAAATGTTCGTTACCACACGGTTGACTTTTCCTTGCACCAGGGAAATTACGACTACTGTTTTACGACACTGACAGACACTACGGATTTGTTTCAAACTTGGTAAGTGCATTAGTTAACAAGTTACAAAGATGATTTGATCAAGGAGTAGCTGAAAACTGACTAAAGTTTTCATGCCCTGACTGAGATTAAGATACATGTATGGTTTTACGACTAACTTTACAATCCGTTGATTCATTCGGCATTTCTTCCGTGGATATTGTAAGAGGCAACTAACGATAATTATGCGTTAAGGAATATTTTACGCGACAGGCTAGCAACTGTTGCACTAGCCAAATTAAAACTTAAAGAATTGTGCTAGAAGTAGCTTCAAAACATGAAATGGTCATTGTTTTGTCTACCCTATTTGAGACTACAGGCGTGATGTACCTATATACATGTGTGAAATGGGTTCGACTACTTAAATTTAAAGCGATAGTGATTCCGAGCACTACACGATAGCAATGGTGGGCTAACTGTTGTTCAAAGATTTTTTTTAAAGCTAAACGGAGTAGTGAAAATTCTTTTCATAATTTTGGACCATAAAAGTAGATGGTGGGAGAGTGCTAACTTCCTACAACTCCAGCAAAGCTCATTTAAGTTGGTGCTACTTTTGAACAAGTTTTTTAAGCATTTACCGACGATGCGTTAATTTCTGGTTTCTTGAGGTACGATAACGCAAGTTAAATAACGTTGCATGTTTTGAGTTTAAAGTTTAGCCGGTGAAATTATTAAAGTTCTCGTAGTTTCTAATTATTCATTCAGAATCTAAAGAGTTAACCGATTTTTTGCATTGTAAGTTACAATTAAGGTATGGAAATATTACGATACTCGCTATCAGGTACTATGTCTAATATTGCTAGGTTTTTCATGAATTCCAATATTTGTAAAGATGTTCATACATGTCTCGTCAATTCAAAAATAAAATGTCGTCTTTAATTTCTACAAAGAAAAGCAAACGAAATTGCCAGTTTGATGGATATACATTATCCATGATTCCCACGAATTTGAATAGCACTGTTATAGTCTTTTTTATGTTTGTTTATTACTTTTAAATTGTAAAATCGTAGAATCAATTTTAGAGAAATTCGGAAAATACGAAATTTTTGCATCAGGGTCATCGACTTACAAGTTCAGATGAGTTTAGGTCCGCGCTGTCTATGTTGACTTTGTAAAAAGTTTTTTTGTGATTTTTAGGGTTCCGTACCTCCCAAGGAAACAAGAAACGTGTACACTAAGATACTAGTTCAATGCACGGAATTAAAGGACCATAAATTTCAGTATTTGGTATTTCAATTTAATATATTTACACCTTTATGCTCCTTATTTTTAATTTAGAGATACAGGATCGACCAACTACAATCGACGCCATGGTTCCTAAAAACAGACGTCAGCCTCATAGGTATATAGTTTCCTACTTCCCCATACCTACTGGTCTACATATTTGGACTGAAAACATCGTATATTTATAACACAGTCATAAGAGCGTGTGATGAAAATATTAAACGTGATTAAAACGAAGAAAAGGTACCCTCGGTTACTGATGTGTTCCCCAACTGAACTAATTATCGAATTAATGAGGAAACCGCAGCTGTTACGGCAATAAGATCCGTATATCACTCCGGATCGGGCAAATGACGGCACATTAGTAAT
Source organism: Adoxophyes honmai (assembly GCA_005406045.1). Classification (NCBI taxonomy): domain Eukaryota; kingdom Metazoa; phylum Arthropoda; class Insecta; order Lepidoptera; family Tortricidae; genus Adoxophyes; species Adoxophyes honmai. The sequence goes on from BHDV01025342.1 coordinate 115,011, forward strand.
GAATGTATGGCACGCTTATGCAACTTAATATGATTCTGATGACATCTAATTGAATGGTCTGGCCGAACTTTCACGTTGCATACGATGATTTGAGTACTTTTCGAGTTATCGTCACCACGTAATTAGAATATAGTAACAATATTGAAACGAAAGATGTTGTTATTAAAATTACAGGATGTTATTAAAACACTACTTTAATTCAAGGCGTGTATTGGTATTATTTACTGAATGCGTATAAAACCACATTATTTTCTTGAAATTAGTACGCAAAAAAAAAAACTTACGCTGTCAATCTCAAGATTTATTTACTTGCCAACATTTCATTCCCTATTTATGTTTTTATAGCTGTCATATTTGATTTTATGACGTACTTAGTTTCAGCCTTTCAATACATAAGATACAATACATAAATGATAAGTATATGCATAGTTAAAAATAATACAGGGTTTTTATAACATGCCATATATCTAGCAAATGTGACCCACTGCCTAAAAACCGGACACTAGTAGTAATTTACGATTTAAAAGAGTTAAATAAAAAAACCCGTCCTTATTATCTCCCACGAATATATCACACGCTCGGCTTCGTATACGTACGAGTACTTACTGCAATAAATCGACCTATTTTCTGCTCTCCGTAAGTGATGTCATCAACGTCTTTTCAAGACACTTGTCACGTCGAGCCATCATTTATGACATCAGCCTCTTGTAAGCGTTCGTACGATGACATAACCCAGTATGTGATGGTAAGGCCTTTTACGTCGCAAGTAACTAGGTGATACATTAGGATTTAATTAATCCTACTCAGACAAGAAGTAATTTAAAAGCATTCTTATTATTGGGATGCTAGAATAGGTTGTAGGTAGGTATATTGTGTGGTGTCAATGAGAATACTTAACACTTATCTATTTCTGTCGAGAATGTCGTAAAAGGTGAATAAGGACATACGTTTCGGCATGCTTTAAGCAACAGGCTAGCAATCTGTCACTGTTTTATGTCGACGTAACGATTCGTGTGCTCTGTCTACCTCATTTGAGAACATAGGCGTGATTGTTTGTGTGTGTGCATGATTTCAAGTGTGTGTGTAAAGTAAAATTAAGATGCAAAGTTTAGCAAAGCTAAAATACTATATTTTGGGATTCTGTGTAGATATTTCAAAATCAAATAATTAGTTCTGTTTTTTTTCTAAACAAGACTCACTTCTAAACGTATTCAGGAAAATGTTCAGACTTTTTGCGCAGTGCTGTAGAGAAGTTAAGGTGTGTAACATCACAACCAAACACATCTTTTGCTAGTGCTTGTTAACTTTTAACTTAAAAAATATAAACAATTGCAAGGTTAAAAAAACAACAAAAGTACAGAAGTAATCAGGAAATCTGTGTCAGCTTACATGTGTTTAACATCGAGCGATAAAAGGTCTTCAGCTTTGGACGTCGTGGACGCTTAGCAAGATATTACTCATACAGCAGGGCCTATTATAATAGGTACTTGGCCAGCACTTGACCTATAATACGAGGCGTTGGAGTGTTCATATTGTATTACAAATGCCGATCGGACAAAGTAAACGAGGCCATGTCCCATTAGAGCCACTTACGCCAGTCGGCCTGAATGTTCTTGCATGCAAATATTGACAGCTAATTGGCTGTTGATTTGTCAAGCTGAGATACACCTACATACTCTTACTAGGGTTTGGATAGCTTTATGAGCACAAAAATAGTTAATTAGATCTGTAGAGAAAACGCCAATAGAAAGGTCTCTCCAGGCAGATGTATTGTTATTCCTGAGGATCGAAGACCATAGAGAGAAAGTTGTGTTCATGTAATTCCGAAACGGCGTCAGCGAGGTTTGAAACACTTGACAAGATAATGACATAGATTACATTTGTAAAAGAAGTTCTACTACTTATGTGCTAGAGGTTTCTACAGATCTTAAATTACTTACATACTTCCGATACAAAGAAAATTACAACTCGCAGCAAGGCGGTTTCGCAAAATGCGGCGATTTTGTCCCAGTGTTCCAATGCAGAAAATATATCGAAGGATATTATACTTTCATACCCTATTATTCCGTTTTATAGGTGGACGTTTTGCGCTGCGTTCGCTGGTCTGTGGTCTCAACTCGAGCATTTTCCAACCCCATCGGCCATCTATCTGCTCTGCGTGGCTTGCCCATTGCCGTTTAAACTTGCGTATCCGGTCACACGACCGTTGGATAGACGAACTTATAAAGGTCGTCGAAAGATGCTGTATGCAGGTCACTGCCAACTTGTACATAATATATTTATATGGAAGTCTATGGGGGAGACCTATATGCAGCAATAAACGTCTTATGCCTGAGATGATGATGGTGACCCTATTATTTAAATTTATGGTGACATCCTTGAATCAAGGACACCTTGGCCACGTGTCTATTTTTTAAAAGCCCCGTACTAAGGTAAAAGTTGAATAACAGTCTCCCTAAATTCAATGGCAGAAACTGACTAAAAATAATGTGGACAATGCAAGCGCGTAAAATGTCGTCGGCGAACAGGGCCAAGCCGAAGGGAGACGAACAGCCGATCAAAGTATTTTTCACTCTCATTGCGTGGACACTTTTCGACTGCATTACCAGATCAATGACCCTTACCGCTATCCCGCGGGAACCACAACCCTAATCTCTTGTCTCCGAGTTACGATTCATTTCTTTAAAAAATAAACGATTTTAAAGCAGAAATTACTTTGCAGAGGATTGTGTTTAAAGAACTATTAACAAGTTACTTAAAAATACTATGAAATACTCGTAAGATGCTTTCGTTATGACAATATGGCAAATACTTGTAAGCTGATTGGCATGATAATTTAATTCATTGTATTTAACAATGAGTTACGGTACGAAATAGATAATTATTTTACTAAACTGTTGAGCTTTGTTCTATTTATATCAAAGAAAGTAAGTACATTTGATTGCTTTACATTGAATAGAAACCACTGTCCACAACTCTTACTGTTTCTGATGGTTGAATAGCTATTATTTTCTTTAGAAAAGCTGGCGATATAAATGTTCTTTAGTTTTATTTTTATTTACTTGGCTATTAATTATTCAAATCTCAACGAATTCCACTGTCATGATTAAACAGAACTCATTAGATTATTTTTAGATCTTCATGTGGTTGAAATTTACAACTCACCAACATAATTATGGAAGAGTTGCTGTATAACTTTGTTATCGTCAAACTTTACCGATAGCTCGAAAAAAAATATTACAGAATTTTTGTATGAATTATTGTTATTGGTAAAATTGTAATAAAAGAAAATATATGTTTACATTATACTACGATACCGCGATTTCAGGCTATATCTAGCTTACCAGCAACATAAGAGTTAAATTGAAACGCTTGCAATATTGTACTATGACCGCGTTTGCTCACAGTCTGTCTTCTGATTGCTGTTCGATTGCTAAGAAAACATCTTGATGGAAACAACCGACGTATTTTCTATCAATTTCAAATGCAAATAATGTTGGCGTTCAACTCGTAACCATAGCATTGTAATAATTACTGTAAACGGCAGAGTTTTTATAATTTGTAAATTATTGGACGTCATCAAGATGTGGGTAGAAGTTTGGACGTTTACATGGGACTGAAGTTAGGGGACCAATATTTTTATTGTGTTTTATTCTCTCTCGTAAGTCAGTAAGGTAGATAACTATTACAAAATTGCTTAGAAAAAAGTGGTCATATAGATGCAGTTTTATGCTTAGGAGATGCACCAAAGAGAAATTAGTTTATAATTATTATAACTCGTCGCTCTTCCTGCAGAAATCGCTATGTGCATTTTTTCAATTTTTGGTTTTTTATGCCATTTTGAACCTTAGGTCCATATACGTATGCTCTAAAAACGGCGTGAAGCTATCTTTATTATTTCTGCATGTGAAAAAATAACCATGTGAAGTTTGTATGTCAAAATGTTCCCTTAAAAACTCCTTAAAAATAACTAAGTGTCACTAATCACATAGCGGGCCCGTTTCATATTCGTATCACGCGAAAATTTGGTTCGATAATGTGTCTTTCGGAGCACACATAGCGAATTATTTCGATCGTTCGTTCGCGTTCGACATGTGTTTTTCGGCACATAGCGATATTTTAGTACGAGAGGGCTTAAATATTTATCGCTATGTAACAATTTTCTGTTTTTCTATGCGTATAAAATTCAGTTTTCACTATATCTTTTTAAAACTATTATCATTTCATGTACAAAATCACAAGGCAATAGCACAAAAAAAATTACTAACTTTCCATACATGGTTAATGAGGAAATCAGTTTTTTGTGTCTCCTGAAAAGTTGGTTAAAAACACATAGCGATTTCTGCAGGAACAGCGACGAACTGTCTCAAACTTGCTACGGACTGCATCCTAGAAAAAGTAGTTATTTGACGAAAATGGTTACTTAGACGAAATAACCATATTTTTTAATGAACTAAGCTAAAGTTACGCAACGATAACAATTATTACGTCGAATACATACATACATACATACATACAGTCACGCCTCTTTCCCACAGGGGTAGGCAGAGACCACTTTGTTCCACTTGCTACGATCCTGGCATACTTCTTTTGCTTCATCCACATTCATTAGTCTCTTCATACATGCTCGTCGATTGCGGGTACTCTTGACCTGACCTGTTTCTAAAACGTCCGCAATTTGGTCACGGAACGTCCGTCTAGGTCTTCCCCTCCCAACACACCCATTCACACTTCCCGTATAAATCTGTTTTGTCAATCTTCTTTCATCCATCCTCTCTACATGACCAAACCAGCTAAGCATACTTCTTTCAATCCTTGTCACTATGTCTACTTTCACACCAGCTTGTTCCCTTATCACACTATTTCTAATTCTGTCTTTCAATGATACACCTTCCATACTTCTAGTCGAATAAATATTTAAAATTAATTATGTTCCCTTAGAATGTCATTGGAATATCCAATTCCTAACGTAGACAATGTTGCCTTGCTTAGCTTTACTGGTATTTAAATAATTTATTATTTATTATCTTCAGTAGAGATCCTCTGTGTCGTGTGCCCTTGAATTTTTCAAGAATCGAATCACGTTGACAGAGATTGACGAGTTGATCGGTTTAGCCTGCGACCCGCAATAACACGTAAACTGACAAGCGACATGACACATGCTGGGTACATGATAAAATTTTGCATGTTTAAGGAAAAACACGACGAATTCTATCATGTGTTGGATGTTATTCCCACACACTTTCAGAACGTTGTGTTAAGGGCATGGTTTACTTGTTTGAACGTACATTTGAGGCGCCTGAAGAAGAGTCTGAGAGATGGCAATTCATTATCAATTATTTATGGCAATGGCAATATTATGGTGATGTAAAGCGTTTCACAGATTAAGCAGATACGATAACATTTTATCTGCGTATAAATGCCATGTTTCTATATGTCGCTGCCAACAGATACTTGGCGGTAAAACATAAGTTATCTGCTCTGTGTGTTATACATCGAATTGTATAGGGAGCGATATCGATAGATATCCGTTCAGATACAGATATCGTATCGTATCTGCCAGTGTGATACATGCTTTATATAATCTTGCTGTCGTGTGGTAACACGTATATGACAAATGTTATTCATGACAGTGTCATTGTCATTTTTAAGCGGATAATAATTGATGATCAATAAACTGCTATCACTCAAGTTCCAAACACACTGACAGTAGAAGCGGGGCGGAGCGACGCGGTGGTGTCACGTTATCGGTTGTAATATTCTAAATCAAATGAAGGACCACGCTCATCGAACCGGCCGGGATATTATGAGTATTTCCTTTCTGCCATCACGTCACCGCGCTACGCCGCTCCTCTTCCGCTGTCAGTACGTATGGGGTTTTAGATTCAAACCTTCTGGTGTTGCAATAGCGCAATTAGCGTTCAAATACATAAAAATTGCACTGGGTGAAAGTTGCAAAAATACATTTTATTTATTAAATATTTTTTTAAAAGCCATCACAAAAATTGATATCGAGACTCAATTTAGCGTGGAACGTCAAAAATTCCTAGTAATCACTAAAGAAAAACATATTCCGTCAAAATGCGGCTATAATCCACAGTTGATCGTTTACAGTAGCCGAGTTTAATAGGATTTTTGGCAATATCGAACCCATCCGTCCACTAAACCCCGCCATGTCCCTGCATGATTGAACATAAAACAACTGATCGGTTGATGTTTTGCAGAAATGGCTTTATATATTTTTGGCTTGATTCTATGTACGAAATAGATGAACGTGATTTCTTGTATATGATCGACTCATCGTTAAAAAAATGCAAAAACTAATTATTTCATCATTAAGATCTTACGTTTTGTATGGATTCGATATTTGCTGATGCAATGCTGACTTATGGGAAAATTATGGGTCAATTCAGCTCAACGGGAATAAAATTTAATCTTGAAAATAAATTACTTTTATCTGCTTTTTCATACGAAAAATAGATTTACACGCAAATAAGGGACGCATTTCTGGCAAAACTAAATCATATTCTCGTTTGGTTGAATCATTCCTTAGTCTAGACGTCTGATGTCTTCTTTTATAGTCATGATTTTGATTTTGGTTGTAATATTTTTCTGAATTAATTTATTTCATTGTATCTACATACTTAGCTTAAGACTTGACATCTTCTTACAACTTATAGTACAAACAAAAATTGGATATTATTATCATATACCTAGTCGATTCTGACATTATTATGTTTGGGAAAGCAAATCAAAAATATTTAAACAATTGAGATACTTAGTTAAAAAATCCAAATTACAGTCAATACGACTACAATCAAAGAAACTCTTTAGGTCGCCAAGAAAATTTAAAGATTTCAGTGTATGTAAATGCCTTAAGTGACTACATCATTATTTTTAATTTCGTGTGCAAACTTTTAGCTGTGTAGATAGCAAATATCCAGTTAAAGCACAATGTTAAAGCGTCTGTAAATATTCCAACCGACAGCCATTGTAACAATCGCATTTTTGACGTCACCGCATTCCTTTATGGACAAAGTTCTACGTGATTCGATTCCAGCTTTTCCGGGAACAGTGTTTACCTTTTGTGTTCTTTGCGGTAACTTTTCTATAGCGAATGTTTCGATTATTGTGTCGGTAATCTTTGGAATTACCTTTATAATATTACGTTATTGTATTCATTCAGAAAATACACTGACGTGTGATTTTGCGTATTTTTATTGGCTACATAGAAAGAGAGAGCATTTTAGAGTATTATGTATTCTTTCCGTTGCGTACCTATATTTGCAAATTTAGATAAGTACCTAATTCAACCAATTCTGACGACACTCAAATTGTCGCTGGCTCCTGGAATATTTTATTCGTTACTCAAGATATCACCAAACTTGCATTTCAGGTAGGTATTTACTCCAAATAAATTAATATTTTTTTATTTCGTTCGTCCCTTAAATATCTATTCTTAACGTAAGTCTTACCAATTTCAATTATACATACATACAACATAGTACATACATATACCATGCCTATATTCCCAAATGGGATAAGTAGAACACACGTATTGCAACATAGACAGAACGATGACTATTTCATATTACGTGGCACATCTAGCATAAAATTAGATTTACAAATTAAGTAATACAAGAGTGACATGTTTCTAGGCTATCGCCTAAATAAACCTGGATCTATTTCCTTTGTCGCATCTTACGACATTCACGGAAGAAATGGAGAGGTGTTATTTTAAACTCGACAGTACACGGTTTCAAGTCAAATTTAAAGTAAAGGGAATTCCGTTTTACTAATAGTGCGCCTTTTAAATTATATGAAAACAAGTAGGCGTAGACGCAAACGCTAGCCGGTCCTTGTCTGAATAATTCATTTAATCCATTTAATAGGAGCGACATCTTGGTCCAATGAAAAGACTTTTAGCCCATCGTCCAATGTTCTCGTAGGAATTGTTAAGTAAATAGCTGTCTCGGTAATATTGATTTTTGCTTAATGACAGAAGATAAGCACAAAAACCCGAAATGATTGAATTTACTTACGAAGGTTTACTCGCGATGCAAATATTTGCTGCGACTCGTTGAAAGACAAATAAAGGAAGAACCAAAGAATTACGAAAGTTAGGACTTTAAGTAGGTGAAACCATGCTTACCCTCGGGACGAGAGGTTTCGCATGATCGGTTTCCCTAAAAGGAACACGACCTTTTGTGTACTTATTTTAGTCAAAAGTATTGTAGGGTTGCTTTTAAGAGTTTTACTAAATGTTTCAAGTTCCGGCACAGCTCGCTAACGAGTGAAACGAAAAAAGGAAAAGGTACGGGCTGGGCGGGGCTCGTCCGGTTTTGATTAACGATTTAAACTTGCATGCTTTACTGAAAAATACCGAGGAACAAGCTATTCGCTGATTTTGTTGACTTTAATCCCATGTTTTTTTAATAAAGGTAAGCATTAAAACCAACACAAGTTATTTTAAAAGTTTTATTTTATAAATACTACAGTCTTTGTACAAGTTTTAAACAGATTGTGATGAATTAAAACGCATAATAAAGTCGAAGTTACTTGGCACAATGCTTTATATACAATGCACCTGATATTTTCGTTTATATACACAATTGTAATACTAATGAATAATTCAGTTGTTAGCAATTCGTTACTAATTTGGATGATGCTAGGTAAATATTCGTTTTCCGTGCGGCACGCCTTAACATTAATAATTTACAATGTATTTATCTTATAATACAGTAACACCTACCGTACTGGATATAAACTATATAGATGATTATACCCAATAATTATACTCCGATTTTATTTATATCCTAAATAACTACAATTATTATAAATAATCACAATAACATGCTTATTGGTGTCATAAACTAACATTTAACGTCAAACGTTGAAAATAAAAACAGAGCTCACGTATGAAACTTTATAAAAAATCTCATTCATGAGGAATAAACGATAACAATTTATAAAATACGGTAGTAATTATAATAAACATAGAAGGATGTAGGCTGAGTAAACAACTTGAAGGTTTCTTGTTCTTTTGATGCCAAATATTTCCCTTTGCGGGGATCAGACTGCCACTGTGAGAAATTACTTCGATGATTAGGCAGAATACACAAGCGGCGTGTCGTTTTTACTAAAGTATTTTCGTGTTGCAGAAAAAGTACAATTATATTACCTCTTTTGTTACAAAAAAGTACATCGGTGTTACAAAACGACCACAGAAAAAGAACTCTTGCAGGCTCGGATAATTAGTGACACAAGTCGCTGAAAGAGAGTGCCTTAATATTAAACTTTTTCGATTATCACACATTTCGTTATTGATAGCTCGGAATCGTAATAATTCATTCCTGTCTGTCAAACTTCCCAGAAAAGTTTCAAAGACGATGAGGGTATAAAAGGTTCCTACCTATCGTGAGTGGCGTTGCTCGGTCCTATTCATAAGGGAATCAAAATGAAAAAATCCCTTCAACTCATAAAGGAAAACTCACGTATAGGAACGTTTTATTACACTCATGTTTGTATCGTATTTTTAGATTTGTCCGTAATGATAGTATTTACGTCCATGTCCGTTGTCTGCACTTCGACGCTTGGCGCGGAGAAGTCGTCATAAGATATATACTGGGGAGCCTGCTGCACCTCTATTTTAGCGATAACTGGACGTTTCTTTGTTTTAATATAACCTAAAGCCGACACAAGAACAACAAAAACAATGAACCCCATACAACAACCAACCACTAAGCTAAGTCTTCTCGTTAATATGTCGGCGATTCCCATGTAGGTATTAGAAAATGGACTATCTAAAGCCGCGCCAAATATTTCTATTGTATTTACAGTTGAGCACTTGCTTATTAAAGAGTCGTTCATGTAAGGTCGTAGGTTGTTGAATATTTGTTCGTCCCCATACAAATTGGTGTTAGCGTTTTCAGGTAAAGGAGCGATTCTAGCATCAGGCATGGATGCATCTGATAGTGTTGACGATCCAAAATTGCCAAAAGCAATGACACAGATCGTGTAGTGCGCTCCCGGAGTCAAATGGTTCAGCCTTATTGACCTGGAAGTCGCGTTCACGATTTTCCCTCGAATCTGTAACAAATAACAAGTAACGTGTACAAAGCGGTACAATTTTCAAGTTCCCGTATTAGGCGTCGGAAAATCTGTGCATATGAGCCGTCGCTGAAAACGAAGATTTAAATGGATTCACAGTAGCACCATAAATATTTTTTATGGACCATTGAAGTGATGCACAGCCTTTGTATTCAAATGTTTGTTGTAAAGGTTGCCGTACGTATTTTATACTACACGTTAACCGGGAAGTTACCATGCTTAATTTATTTACTAAGGGATTTTATGTGCAGTTGCGCTTTGTGTGTTCAATAAGAAATGAAAAATGAAATACTTACGACGCTTGGATTTTGATCACCAAAATAAGCCACTCTGTAGCCGTTTAGACCGTTTTGGTAGCGGCTCTGCCAGGAAACGATTACAGAGTACGTTTGAATATCTTGAATAGCGACTCTTATTACAATTGGTACATCGCAAAGTTTCTGAGACGGTAGTTCGATAAAGCGATGCCCATGGAGCTCTTCTGGATGTTCACAGCGCAAATTGCTGCTTCCCTCTAAAATTATTTTGTGATGATCCTGCATCCATCTCCAAACGTCTTGAGACTCGCAGTTACATGTTAGTGGATTATCTGAAACAATATGTAAATTCGTGTTATTTGTCTTCTTAATGTAAATATATGAGTGAAAATCACGAAAGTTTAAAACAGTATAATGTAAATGTGTTCATTACAATTATTGCCTGGCTTTATTTCTAAGAAAATTTGTGTGATTTTTTTTCTAGTTAATAGAAACTGCAAATAGACGCAACTTTAAACAGAAAACTGGATGTATGGACATTAACTTTGAATATTTCATTTCTCAGTAAACAATTAATAAAATTAAACATTAAACTACCGAGAGACTCACTAATCTTGGAAAATATACGGATAACTCACGTTTTAAATCAAGTTCAAAACTAATAAAATCATTTTTACATGTTTCTGTGCTACGTGATACCTAGATTGAGTACTTACCATCAAATATAATAGACTTGATCTGCGTTTCCAGAGACATGAGCATGTTCATCTTTATGACTTCAAAATAATTGCGGCTTAAGTCAACATGCGTGATTTTATACAAGTTTCGGAAAGCTTCTGGTGAAATAGCCGCCAACCAGTTACCATTCAAATATAATTCTGAGAGGCTCACTAACCCTCGAAATATGTCTTTATTTATTCGATTAATATGGTTGAACGACAGATCCAACTTATGCAAACTTTGTAGGTCCGGCGTGAACTCTTCCAGATCCCGGATAGTATTCCTTGATAGATTTAGTGATCGTACTGAGTATAATCCTTGAAGTCTCTCTCTCGGGATGTTGTCTAACTTATTTTGACTCAGGTCTAGCAAATTCAAATTGTGAAGTTTAGAGAATGCTCCAGGTGATAGTCGATCTATTGAATTTCCTCTAAGGATTAACCTTTTCAGTGCCGGGAAATTCTCAAAATCCTTGCTAGTTATAATTGTCAAGTTAGTATTCCTTATAACTAGCTCTTCTAAAACTGGAAACTGCCGAGATGGATATGTTTGCAACAGCTGCACTAAAGGATTGAATGACATGTTTAGCGTCGTCAGCGCTGGGAGTACAGCTTCAGGCAGCCCATTACTGGGTACATGCTTAAATAGATTATGAGATAAGTCTATTTCTTTTAACCCTAGTGAGTGTTGAAAAAAATTCGATGGAAGAACTGAAAGCATATTTCTATTCAAATTTACTGTTAAAAGATTCTTAAGCGAAGGGGAACTAAACCCATTCAGTATTGATATTTTATTTTCACACAAACTAAGAGTTCTTAAATTTTGGAGGCCAATGAATTTGTAGAAATCGACGTTACTCAACTGGTTCTGACAGAGATCAAGATGTTCTAGAGACGTGACGTTAAACAGAGCTACATGGGGAAAGTCGGTAAAACTGTTGCCTTTTAAATTTAACTCCTGGAGGATGGTGGTATATGCGAACACGTCTTTATGCAAATCTTTAAGGCTGTTGAAGGCCAAGTTGATACGCAGAAGATTCTGATTCTTAATAAAAGTTGCCGGGGGCAGTTGGGATATGTTTGATAGTTCCAATGACAGGGCTTGTAACGAGGGTAAATGGGAAAAAGTTTTGTTTTCTAATAGCGAGAAGTTATTCCGGGATAAAACCAAAGACTTAAGGCCAGGTATCTGAACTTGAATGATATCCTCCCAAGTTAGTAGATTACTGTTCATTTCTAACTCACTCAAGTTGGGTAAAGTTTTGAGTGAGTCGGCCTCAATTATTGATATTGAGTTTTTATTCAGACGAAGTTGTTTAATTGGGAGTGACGAAATGTCGAAGTCAAAGACGATTATTTCGTTTTGGGACAAATCAAGAACTCGTAATTTGGTTAAGAACTTAAAGGTATCCTTCGCCACCTGATTTATATTATTGCTCTGCAGATACAATTCTTCCAGCGTTACAATTTTAAAGAAAGTCTCATTATTCAGCTTAATTAGATTATTGTTACTAAGATCTAAGTATTTCAATCTTTTCAACTGAAAAAAAGTTTTATTTTCTATATGTACAATACTGTTATTTTTAAGATACAGCCTTTGAATATTAAACAAGTCGTTGAGTAGGTTGGCTGTTAGGATTTTTATATTATTTTGGCTTAGCCACATTATCTGCACATTCACTTGACCTCTCAGAGAGCTATTTTTCAATAACGACAAATAGTTTGAACTGAGCTGAATTGATACAAGTGACGAGTTTCTATTAGGAAAAACATCTCCAATCGTTGTCAGTCGATTGCCCTGCAAGTTTATGTGCTGCAGGTTTTTCAGAGTTATAAAAGCTTGCGAGTCTATATTCTGTACAATATTGTTCTGTAAATGCAACTCTAAAAGTCCAGGTAAAGGACTAAATACATGTCGCTTAATATGTCCTAATTTATTATTTTGCAGCCGTATTTCTCTTAGAGTAACTAATCTATCAAACAATAATTCATCTAAATCGTTTATTTTGTTATTATCTAGACTTAAAGTGACTAATTTGCTATTGGATTTAAAAATGTTACGAGGAAGTTTTCTTAAGTAATTTGTTCCCATATGTAATTGCGTTAAATTTTGGAGAGATGCGAAACAATCATCTTCTAGTCTCTGGATAGCATTATGCTCTAGATTAAGAACTGTTAACCCTGACGCATTGCTAAACGCGTCGCTAGGAATCTCTAAGATATTATTTTCAGACAGAAATACTTCTGAAAGGTAAGGGAGGTTTGAAAACACACCCCTGATGTAATGGAGGTGGTTATGGCTTAAGTCTATTGTTCGTATTAATTTATTATTTTGAAATGTACTTCGTTCTAGTTTCATTATTTTATTTCGACTTAAGTCAAGTGTTTCCAAATGCTCTAAAGATTGTAATGCTTTTTCTTCTACTATTTGAATATGATTACTAAAAAAAGTTAATGTTTTTATTTTAGGCATACTTTGGAACCAATTGTTTCCTATCTTAGTAAAAGTATTCGAACTTAAATCTAAAGTTATCAAATTTGATATAGTTGAATTGAGATCAACTGGTATTGAACTGATTTTATTCCAAGCTAACCTCAAATTGCTGAGTTTGTTTAACTTTCCTAGGGTTTTTAAAGGAAAATAGTTCAGAAAGTTTTCAGTAATATCCAATTCAGTCAAGTGTTCTTCTAAGTTGCGAAATGCATTCTCAGAAACATTAACGATTTTATTTCCTTTCAAACTTAGTTTTTGAAGTTTGAGCCCTTTGAATGCATTGGCTTGTACATCTTCGATGTCGTTTAGTTGTAAATCAAGTGCTTTAATACTGTACAAATCAGTTAACGAGTTCTGTGGTATTTTGCTCAGTTTACTGGAAACTATGCTAAGTGATTCCAATGAATCCTGAAGCGGTGTAAATGCATTTGTGTTGATTTCATTTAAGCCTGATTGTGAAATATGTAAATTTATAATCTTGGTTTTTGATGGAAACAAATCCGCTTTTAGTTCTATGGTGGAACGCTCCAAGTCGTAGATAGATAAAGACTGTATAGTTCCTCTAATCTTGGATAGTATGTTTTTCACAGCACCAGGGGTGGCGCTTGGGCACTCTAAAAACAGTCCTGAAATAAAACGGGCAAAGTTAAAACTATGGTTTATTCAAAAAAAGTGTTGTCAGCAAAATAGTAAGGTAAAGTCACCGGTAATGGACAAAGAACCAGTAATGGTCAATGACTCTTATACTACCCACTAAGGAATATTCATTTATTTTACAACAATCGATTCACAACTCTATGATCTTTAAATTATGAATGAAGTGTCTATCACTGGTTCTTGTCAACTTAAACCGTCCATAACTCTGCCCTTCTTCACTACGAGGACAGAACTGGTGCCGTTACCTTATTTGAAATGTTGAAATAAGAAGCAATAAAAAAAAACTTTCCGTTTCACTTCACTAGCTTACCTTCTTTGAAGCTGTAGCATGGGCATATAGGGTTCTCTGCTAGGGTTGGGCACATCGGCTGTTCTTCTCCTTGCAGTATCGGAATATGGACGATCACTAAGAATGCGTACAGTCCACATTTTGCGCCGGAGAACCGAGTATAAATAGCCATGCTGGTTCGGCGTCATGTCACTGACATCGTGCATTGGATCCTCGTGCGCGAAGATAGTTCTGTGGACAAGGAAACACTAGTTCAATGTGATATCTAACGTGTCCTATTTGCTATTTGTTGTTCGAACACTTTTTCACCTAAAGCAGTGGTTCCTAACCTGGGGGTAATTACCCCCGTAGGGGTAAAATGGAAATTGTTGGGGGGTAACAGATGGCCCTAAAAAAATAATAGTACGTTTGAATTTGTGTGGTTTAAATTATTTTAAATTAGCTAGGGGTAAACTCAATTCCCATACTTTTTCACAGGGGTAGTGACATTGAAAAGGTTAGGAACCACTGACCTAAAGTCACACAGTAACAGTTTGAAAAGTCTGTGTGGAAATTTCAGTAGACTCCTATCATTACTGTTAGCATTTTGCCGAACCTTTGTTTTCTCTCCGACAAAAGGGTTTTAAGCTAATGTAATCTGCGTATTGTAATTTCAAATATTAAAGCCCAGTAGGCATGTATAGTTGGACTGTCTTATCGCTAAAAGCAATCTCTGCTGGACTACGAATAATGTACAAACATGAAAATGAATAATTCAT
Source organism: Adoxophyes honmai (assembly GCA_005406045.1). Classification (NCBI taxonomy): domain Eukaryota; kingdom Metazoa; phylum Arthropoda; class Insecta; order Lepidoptera; family Tortricidae; genus Adoxophyes; species Adoxophyes honmai. The sequence continues at coordinate 130,295 of BHDV01025342.1, forward strand.
GCAGATTTTACCAATTAATATCATTTAACAAAACGCTAATTTATTAACTCGTTCAATGAAGATTAGCTGATCAATATTTCGACACACAATTTACATATCGAGCGGCTTTACGGATTACTATGAGTTAATTAAAAATGTAGACTTCATTGTTGTTTAAAATGACCGTTGTATGTGTATCACGAAAAGAAAAACCAATAAATATGTTGGTAAATAATTGATTTCTACGTTTACCTCTTATAGCAGATAGCGTAGTTTCAAACAACATTTATTGTCAACTAGCAAATGAAGCGTCCTAGTTTTAATTTGTAAACGAACCTAATCCAAGTATAAACAATCACATTAGTCGCAATAAAATAGTTATTAAATAGATACCTAAAGTCATGAATTCAAAAATCACGGAAGTTTAAAACAAAATAAAATTGTTGTTTTGAAAAAATGCTATAAAGGAGACTGGGCGGCATTCATACAATCTTGGGCCCAAAATGTAAAGAAATGAAACTTGTGTCAGTTAATAGGCAATGCATCCATAAATCATGAACAAAAATTGTGGCTTTTTTGGCAATCTAGGAACAGAGATAAAACGTGTTTAGTAAAAGTGAGGTTATGTGAAATGACTACCTTTACTTGGGCATGGTCATTTGCCGATAGATGGCGTTAAATCGAGATATCATTAAAGTTGATCAGTTCTGATCTATTTAGCAGGAATAGACGACTGGAATACAAACTCTATTTCACGGCAACTGACTCGTAGTCTACTAAAGCCACTCACGGCCATCTCACGGCCGGTCCATCTGGTTTTATGGGCTCGGCTCCTTTTCATTCGGGTGTCTGCAAACACCTAATGAACCTAACCTATTCTACCTTTCCACTAGGTACTAACGATGAATTGCACGATATTATGTAATATTAAGTACATTAATTACTCACTCAATTTATTCCAATTGCATGCAACGCGTGTACAAACTAAATTGAAAATATAAATTGTCAAAAGTAATGATTTTTTTGCATAACCTTCACAACGTAGCGCGTTATTTTTTTATTGTCTTACCAGTCAGTGATTTTTTTCAAAAGGTTCAGGCCGCAAGACTGATTGTTTAGGTTGTAATTTTTTTTTGATGCTAGGCATTTCATCTTATAAGGACCGTATCGTTAATTATGGAAACAAGTAAAATACTCGTAATTTGTGGGAACATTTTATATTATAGGAAAACAACTAAACTCATATACATATGAGTGTGCAAACACAATAATTAGAGTAACTTATTTTTATTTACTGGTCCCCTCGGCCAGTTTCCCGATCTTGCTTTTAATGTTTTTCATTAACCGTTGGACAGCTAAAGTGTTGAAGGTTTTATACGTACGAATCCTGTCTTTTTTTAATTCCTCGACTTTATCTGTTGGCTTAGTATGTTTTCTTAATCTTGCCTTCATCAGAGGTCAAAATCTCTCTATGGGACTTATCTGAGGACAATTAGGGGTATTGCACGTTTTTGGTTCAAAGTCGACGTTATTCCCTCTATATCAGTCTAGCACATGGCGAGCATAGTGGCAGGCAGCTAAATAGATGTAAAATAATGTGCGACCTCTGTGCTTGCGAATAAGTGGCAATATCCGCTTCTGAAGACATTTCTTTCCTGTAAATATCAGCATTCAAGTTACCCTTAACGAAGAACGGAGTCGTTTTCATCCCACATTGACAAACAGCTTGCCAAAACATTACCTCTTGGCCAAATTTTTTGCAAAAAATTGATTTTTCCTCTTGAGAGACCTTTGCATCTTTCGTTACGGTATAAAATTGCGGCCCAGGCAGGGTTTATAGTCAAGTTTGACATAAGTTTCGTCACCCATAATAATACATTGTTTGTTTTTAGTTAAAATTTTATCGTTCAGTTTTCTAGCCCGAGTGTTAGCGGTAGATTCCTAGGTTTTAGTGCGTTTTGGCTGTTTTTGTTTCTTATAGGTTACCAGCATGTTGCTTTCATTGGCACGTTGAACCATTGCTAAAGAAGTTTGGCATTTTTTCGCACAATCTCGAGTGGAAATACCTTAATTTCTCGCAAACTGCCCGCATGTCTTCTTGTCCAAATTATGATGCAAAGGACCACGTTTTCTACCTCGACCAGGTAAATCTTTGAAAGTATGGTTCATGCCTAACCGTTTGATAGTGCTATAAACTGTTTTCAGACTAACACCTTCCATTTCTGCAATTTTTCTCATCGTCATACCCGATCCTTCGCTATATTTGGTCACAATAGAAAATCGTTGTTTCGCGGATAGACCCTTCATCTTGGAAATTTTCAACAGTTCTCAATATTTTTTGTACTGAATCCAATATTAGACTCAATACTTGACAGATTGACATTTATATATTATATTTATATTATTATATAACTTTTTTTGAGTACTACAAACCTGTTTCCATAATTAACGATACGGTCCTTATGTATATGAGTGAGAATCCCGAAAGCTTTAAAACATTACATTTCATCTTATATAATCATAACGTGTTGAAAACTGAGAAGTTGTGAACTTTTGAAACAGTGGTTCGAAAGTTTTTTTTTCTTCACAATTTCGAGCGACCTAGTAATGATTGTTACGTTCAGGGGCGCCACTGTCTATGCAGATTGTTAGTTCCATTTCACGCCACATCATTTGTTTGAGCCCATACAACCAACCGAGTAAAAACGTTTATTGTAAATGTATAATGTATACATAAATTAATATGTAAAGTACATGATTTTTTCCCAAAGGGAAAGGGAAAGGGGTTAGTGTATTGTGGGCGATGGGCTAGCAACCTGTCACTGCAATATCACGTTTAGCCATCTAGTTACCCAGAATTTGCTAAACGTGGCACTGGATTTTTGAATTCATGTGCTCTGCCTACCCCTCTTGGGAACACAGGCGTGAGAATATGTATGTATGTATGTATGTATTTTTTCCCAATTGCACTGCAATTACTTAAAAAGATTTGCTCTAAAGAAATCCTATGTAAGAAATACATTTAAACTTTTTTTTGAAGTTTTATTTTTAGGTGTTTTTTATATCAATTATAACTTGGTATGAGCAATGAGAGAAATAGGGTTCGAATCAGAGTCAATAAAAATAACCGTGTTTGTTGATTTTTTTCTTTGTCATTTCGGCCTACATTGTATGCGATGGCAAGAATTAAGATACATTTTTAGGGCGCCACCGTTTATTCTAAATATACACAGATTGTTAGATCTATTTCACGTAACTATTGATAATTTTTCATTTGCTATGCAAAAAAAAATCAGTATTGAATAAAGGCCATAGTAGCAGGATAAGAGAAGAAAATATGCCCGTTTGTAATATGACGCTGGTTTTTTTTTCTATAATTACTTACTTACTAGTTACTAGTTGTACAATTGTGCAAAGTTCTGTTAAAAAAAATCAACTGATTCAGCTGGAAAAAAATAAAATACGAATTTATGAAAAAACAATATTTCTCTAAAAGTATTGAACTTTATCTTGCTATCTTTATTTCATTTTAGTCAAATTAAAAGTAAGTATTTTCATCTTTAACATTTGTGTAAAAAACACGCAAATCAAAATTCTATTTTTTTTTTACTTCTGGAGGCGTGACCACTCTAAGTGGCATTGCTATAAAAACCTTATAACAGTTGTTAGTCGCTATACAACAATTTACACAGCGATCCATTATGACAACATCCAATCGATAGGCCAATGCAGAAATCCAAAACAACGAGTCCAAGTCATTAGTAAGCAGAGCAGAATGAAATAAACGATGCTTAAGCCAAGTGATCTTAAACTACCCCACGATTTATACAAAAGGAAATACCTTCAAAAACTTCACATCTGACAGCGTTACATGTCTAACTCCCGTTATTAGACAAATAATCGATTAAAATCATGAAATCGATTTTATTTGTTTTATTTTGTACTAGTGTGTTTGTTTTAATTATGTTATCATCACTAACATTAAATTGATAAATGGGGATGAATTAAAACTATTTTAAAATAGTAAACGCTATTTTAAACTATCATAAACACCAAAGCATCAATCGAAAGTTTAATCGAAAATTAATCGATAAGCTATTTAGAATTTTTACTTATTTTTAGTTTTCTCATGATCCAGATTGCAGATCGAGCTATTTTTTTACAATCTTACATAGAAAAATAGGAGTGTTTTTTTGGACTATATTTCAAGTCTTTACAATTTGGGCCCAAAAGTCCCAGTCTCCTTTGCACTAGTAGTGGCTATAAAACGAAAAATAGCCACTGCTTGGGACTAGTAACGTTTCATGTGAAATGCGGCCCCCATTTGGTAATACCGACGCGATGTTTTATATTTTTTAGGCGGTATCTTTTACAATACCTAAATTATCATACTGAGTTTTTGTATTTTAGTGAATGACATAATTTTGTACCAGTTAATGGAGTATTTAACTAAATTGTTAAGACAAGAAGACATTATAAAAAGAGTCATATGTTTGTCTAGTAAAAGTACACCTCACAGTGAAGTCAGTTCCGCCAAAGCAGTACGGAAGCGGCAAAATGGACACGAAAATCAAAATCAATTCGTTCAAAGCGCTTATTTTTAGAAAAGAACCGCATCCCCAGAGGGCTCTGGAAAATAATACAGCGAAAAAATTACCTTCCGGAAGCTTAACTTTTCTCAACGTCAGACGACGGGCGGTCGCCGGGAACTCGCCGAAAGGAAGGTATCTTCGATGCCGAGACGTTGTAACTTACGCCTTTGTCATAATAACTAGCTGAGGTTTAACTAAAGGTTAAAACGGTTGAGATCAAAGTTGATCCTGAGACTAGCTCTATGACTAGATCCCGATAGCAGTGGCGAAAATTCATTGAAATCATGCCATAGTGGCAGATTGGTTTTACAAGTTAAAAATATACGCTTCCAGAGTCAACTCTTACGTTTCAGATTAATTTTCAGCACCCATACTTAATGGTCATAGGTTTTAGTTGGATTGATTCCGTAACTTTTCAAAAGCTTCAAAATAATCAATTCGTGTTTTGCGTAAGCTACAACTTAATGAAAAAAAAAAAAACAATCACGTATTTAATGTCTTTTGCTACACACACAGAAGCAGAAAATCATCTTTAAGCCGCGTTTTCCTCCTTCTGTTGAAATTATACAGAATGAATGTGTTATAGGAACGGATAAGTAACTTTTCAGTTGAACGTCGCAATGCGTAAACAAACTTAAAACAACCATTAAAATATGAGCCGGAATTACTGTAAGAGTTATCACAAGTAGAACTTGCCATAAGCCATTTATCATGCGATTATTCCGAAATCACAATATAATTACGCTAATGCCCGGAGCATAGCGGGCTATTCGTCATTGTTAATGTCGCCTAATTAAATTTTATTGGCCATATATTTCCGGGACCATGCAATTTTCATTAATTTTTATCGCGACAAGCTATACACGTCGTTTCGGATCGTTGGCTTATTGAGACGGAATCGTCCGGGCGGGAGTCGCGGGTGTTTGCGCCTTAAGGACGGCGACAAGCGAGAAAAGTTACAGTTCAACACAACTTAAAAGTTACGGACGGTTGCTTGCTACAAATCCACTCAGACTTTATAGTCTTATTTGTACATAACTTAAGAAGTTTCGGCTAACGACGTATTCAGGGCAGCGTGCGACTCTTAATCTGCTTCGTATTTATTACTGTATTTTTGTTTTTGTTTCGTTATCGGTTCGCAGTTTTGTTTGTTTAAAAATATGGATTCGTTTGGTTTAGGGTTTAGAATAACTCCTATCTATTTCGAAAGATTAAGGATGACGAAACGAAAAGTAGGTATGGAAAAAATAAAAATACAGTACCGTGGCACTGTTATATTCAGTTTTCCATTTTACATCACTTCTATTAAAATGATTCGAAAACACAGACTTATATCGAAATAGATACCGCGAGTTCCTGTGTTTGTATAAAACCAAACGTGGCACTTTTTGTCTACCTACTATAGCGTCACATGAGTGCTTTAGTGAAATTTGTTATGGCTATGGTTTGAGTTTCATTGGCTACTCTTTCCTATAGAAAAAAAGTTTCTGCAAAATAGCAAAAAGCGAATTCTACGAAGAGTTGTTTATCAATTTCATCAAAATGTATAGTGGGAAAGCGCCTCGAGTCTCGACCCAGCGCTAATAATAAAAACAATCCAAAAAAAAAGTCTGCAATATTTCAAGTCATTGGCTTATTATAAACCGCTATAAACGCAATTAACTATTTCAGTCTGACATTAAAGTAACAAATAGGTTTACTTAAAGCACCGAGACATCTATTCCGAGATTGGAAAAGTTTGTTCGAACTTAAGTTCATTCGTTAGTGATAAATGAATCATCTTAATTGTTTGCTTTCCTTTCCAAAGCGAGCCCAACTAACTGATGGTAATCTCCGAAGGTTTGAGATTTAATTAATAGGTCAGTTTGATAATTTTATGACTGGTTATGCCTCGGTTATAACAATCACAGTTTGTCGCAATTTTGACAATTACTGGATAGTGAAATTAGACGGATACACTCACGTCTTTACACTGAGATTGGCTCGACTTGTTTCGAGTGAGTTCGTGACCAATCATCGGGAGCAACGTGCTACAGTGGGTAGACAAGCACTGCAAGCGGTCGCTCTTTCAGCGCGACTGCTTGACGCAATTGACAGCGGTTTGCAACTACCCATATTTTCGCTATCACATTCACTATTATTGTCTACTAGCTTTTGCCCGCGGCTCCGCTCGCGTTAAATTCGGGGTAGCACAGAAGAGATAGCACACATACCAATTTATAGCTTTCTACATTGAAAATTGCGGAATTCTTCACAAACTTCCACCGCTCACTTTAGGGAAATGAGGGGTTTTGAAGAGACAAAAAGTAGCCTATGTCACTCTCCATGCCCTAAACTATCTCTACCTAAATCACGTCACTCACTCACGTCAATTCATCGCTCCGTTTAGCCGTGAAAGACGGACAAACAAACAAACAAACAAACAAACACACTTTCACATTTATATATTAGTACGGATTTGCAAGTGTGTTTGTGGCAAGCAGTCGAGCAGAAAGAGCGGTGTCGAGTAGTGCGCGAGTCACCGTAGCCGCCGTAGCACGTTGCTCCCGATGATCGGTCGCGAATTCACTGCATGCGATAATTATGATGTTTTTAAGAACTTAAGTATCTTGCTGCGATAGTTCCTATGATGCGGTGTCCGCATCGCATTGCATCGCGGTTTTGTGGAAGAGGCCTTGGTACGCACTGATGAGTTTATTAAGTACAAAACGAACACAAAGTACCTACTCATAGATAACTAGTCCAAAAAAGTTGAGTTTTCCTGTTCCCTTTACACAACCCCAAAAATAATTAAAGATCCCGCTGTGAATAGAATGATGGATCCTTATAGGAATAATTTCAAGTGGCAATTAAAACGTAAAGATTATTTTGTTAGTAACGGCATTATTACTAAGTATATTATGTTCAAAATGCTTTTAAGCCTCGTCTCACTGCTCCATGTACACGTGACGTAGAAAAGAAAGAAAACTACCTGAAGAAAACTAGGTTAATACGATGCTATAAGAAACTTATGGCTTGGAGAAATATTAGTTTTTTATAGGTACCACTTCTCATGGCTCATGGATCGCCCTTTTAATAGGAGTAAGTGTCGAATTCTTCGGTTAAACCAAAGAGAAGTTTTTATGCCTTGTGCGATTGAATAATAGTATCTTGACTAATCATAGAAATTGGTAATCTATTTTAATAAAGAAGCAGCTTAAGACCAGTGCAACCAAACGATACAAAAATATTATTTGCATAAGTCATTCTTTACGCGCTATTAAATAATTAATAGAAAAGTGAGTAAGTATTTCAAGATTAAATTACATTAAACTGTAGCGCCCTAGCGCCACCTATCGTCGAATAGCCGAACTAAACAATCATACGAAGTTTCGAAGATCGGTTGCATAAATGCAACTTTTACTTTTTCTCTGTAGATCTGTCTGGAAATAGATCTCTATAGTAATCTCTCCCAAATAACATTTAGATGAATCGATCAGCAACGACTGAACTGATTTTAGAAACGTTAACTTTTGGAAATAAATACAAGGAAAAGTGCAAAATTTCTGCGTAAGATAAACAAAGCTGCAGGCTAAAGGTTGTTTATGTTTATACTAAGAAAAAGTAAACCTTGTTACAATAATTCGTAGAAGTGGCAACGGAGCGTGGAATTTGATCTACTTAGCGTGCCGTGTGCTCTGACTAACCCGTTTGGGAATACAAGCGTGATAACATCACGCATATTTTATAATTGTATTAATTTATATACTCTAAATACAAAAAAAAATATTGAGCAGTAGGTATTGCTTATGACCAAAAATAAAATAAATATTAAAGAACAACTAAGAACGAAATATAAAGTAAGTATGGAAACACTTGTCTTATCTGTACACAAAAACATGAAATAAAAAAACAAAAAAGTTTAGGTAATTGATTACGATACATGTCACATTAGAAATTAATAACTTTGATTTCGTTTGTTTATTTTGTAGAAAGTAATTTCTAGAGTGATGTGGTGTAGTAGACCAATTTCAAAAAATCCAACAAACTAGAAAGTTACCATTAGCTGTGAAATCTCAAAGATAACGAAAAAGTTGTGATGTGCAAAAAATTTACAGATACGTTTTTTTATGTTTCATTTGTAACTCGTATTTATCTAATCACATCTCTTCTTCAATCATCAGCTTCAATTTTAATCAGTTCTTTTCAAATCTCACGTTTAACTATCTGGTTACCCTGAAATTGCTAAACGTGGCACTGGATTTTTGAATTCATGTGCTCTGCCTACCCCTTTTGGGAACACAGGCGTGCGAATATGTATGTATGTATGTATATCTTTTCAAATCATGCAGTGTTTTCGTTTATAACTGTGAGTTAATTATTAGCCGATCCCCTTAAGAAGTGACCTTCAATTTTTATTCCTTAAAATGTGGAGGCGGATTGCTTCGTTTACTCATAATTAAGTCCGGGGCACGTCGCCTATATCGCTGTATTATTCACGAAGGGTTTTCCTTTCATCGGAAAAAGAAAAATGCCTTTTTATCTCAGTATTTAGGAATTCAAAGATAGATAATTAATGCCGCTGAACGCGTTGTATGCTCGACTGGGCTATATAAATGGGAATTATTAGAATACTATTAAGTTGATTCTTGTTTCTGCAGGATAAAGAGTAGGCTAAAAGGAAATGGGTGGCTGCTTTGTTCTTCTTACATTAAATTTTAAGCTCGAGATTCAGTAGCGAATGAAGTGCTACATTTTTAGGTTTAAGTAAACACTCATGGAATACTATTTAATAGCGTCTGATACATGGTTACACTTTGGTACTTTGTCACTGTGATTGCAGTGACAATTTCATGCGAGAGTTCAAATATGAGGTTAATTAGAAAAGGTACTAAAGTGTATACATGTATCAGACGCTGACTGTACATACATGCATATACAGGGTGGTCGGAAATTGACCGTAAATATTTTAACTAGTGGTCGGGTATACGCTTCTGAAAACCCCTGTGAAGTTTTTCCCAGAAACTTTCATGAAACAAAGATATCAAAATTTTCAAAATATTGCCCCATATTTTTGTGAACCCCGTTTTTGAAAGTAACACCTAATATTAAAGTAGCTTTGCTATTATTATAAAACCAACTTAATTGTAACACATGTAGGTGCGGCTTAAAAAAAAGAGCAGGCAAAAAGGTAGTAACACATCTACTGAAGTATCCGTTGCTAATTGAGCAGCAGAGAACTGACTCCGTGTTTAAAATCGAGTCACGTCCACCATTACTTTTGCGATTTCGTCCTCTAGCGAAAGGTGAATGCTAGAATTATAATGGATATGAATGCTCTATCTAATTAAGTGGACAGTTAGTAAGCTTTCATCTCAGTTGAGACCTGATCTGAGGACAATTTGTGAGGAAAGAAACGAGAACAGAATTTAGAGTTATGATTCTTGGGAATTCTTATTCCTTCGGCAGAGTAAAGTGTGGTGTCGGGTTTAAAATTACAACTATCCATTTCTTTCGTAGATGTCGTAAGAGACGACTATATTTAGGCGAGTATATTTTAGGCGACAGACTAGTAACCTGTCACTATTATACATGCCAACTTAATATCTAAAAAAATTGCGACAAGTGGCCACGAAAAGTGAAAATATCTACACTAATATTATAAAGAGGAAAACTTTGTTTGTTTGTTTGGTTGTAATGAATTGGCTCAGAAACTACTGGACCGTTTTTAAAATTCTTGCACCATTCGAAAGCTACGTTATCCAAGAGTAACATAGGCTAAATTTTATTTAAAAAAAAAGGATTCTGTTAAATATTTGGGTTTAGATATCTACATCTAAACTAATATTATGAAGAGGAAAACTTTGTTTGTTTGTAATGAATAGGCTCAGAAACCTACGACCCCGAAATACGAAATTTACGCGAATGAAGTCGCGGGCGGAAAGAAATATTTGAGAATAAAAGGGTACTTGCATGTATGTAAGTAATATCCGTTGTGAACACTATGCGTCTTTACACTAGACTGTCCGCCAAACACCGTCCCGTATAGTGAAAAATCTCTAAGAATAAAGTTTTGACACAATGACATCGCAACGTCTGTGGAACGTATACTTTGAAATTGTAAACAAAATCCAATTTATGATTTAGCTTAATAAAATAATTAAAAAGTTCATGTCTTAGTTAAGTATTTAATATTTAGCATGCGAACAGTAATTGTCTTTTTTATTTTTAAATGTTGTGTTGTAACCATTGCCTGCTTTTACAATTCATGTAAAATTCACGTAAGTCGCTAAGTATTGATTAATTTATAATTTAAGCCGGCCAAGTGCGAGTCAAACTCGCGCTAGAGATGTTCTATACCAAAATCTGCAAAAAACACGTTTGTTGAATAGTATTTTTATTTTAATTTAATTATTTACTTTTAAAGTAAATACACAATTAAATATTCTGTGAATATTTCAAATGTCTATCTGTTATCATTATTTTTATCGACCCAAAAACTCTCTCAAACTCTATCAACTCAGTGTGATTGCCGCTTCAGGGATAATAAACATCATTTCATTATGTTAAGATAAGTAACGCCAGGGGAATGATAATTTTCAATAATTACCCTCAAGAGTGCGCAATTTAAGCCTGTAAGCAATTTATAGACATCGAGATTTTAGTTTTTCAACCTACACCGCATATTTTTTCCAATTTAAAATAAAATTAATGTTTTTTCCTATTCAGAATGGAGAGTACGATCAATACATACTCATAGTTATATTTTTTCCATTCCGTTACTTTTTTCACGTAGTATGGCGGTCACGGAATGTCATAATAAAATTTGTATGAAAAGTTTGGTACATTATTTTTCAATTTGTTTCGAAAATGACAATGATTGATTGATGAAACAACAAGTTTAGTTTAATTTGAGAACAGAACATTTTTTAAGAAATTATCCCGCCATCGTTTCGTGTGCCTACCCCTTTTGGGAACATAGGCGTGAGTGTATGTAGTATGTATGACATGTATATAAGTTTGATTGGTGTATTTTTTCTTGCGATGTTTCGTACACCGAAAACAATAGCGCAATAAGTTTAGACATTCACGCGTGTTGTCGTGATAGTCAATGTTTAGATAGATAGGTGACAATATGGATTGAATTCAGTTGGTGTGTTGCCAAGTTATGAAGGGTAATGAATAATGAGGTCTGGCATCCTATAATAATGTAACTGACCACGATTTCCTTTGTTCCAGAACAATCACCAGTTAACTTTATCGGCGTGACGTCATACTACCTGCAAAACTGCAAAATCGCGTGATTTACCTGGAATCTCGACCCACCACCTGCGCTTGGCGTAAACAAAATTCCATAGGCGTGACGTCACTCGATTACTATAAAATAAGATTTGCCATGGTGTGATTATCATTGAACCGACGGCTCGCTAGTTGAAAACAACATTCACGTTTGATTACATTTTAATGCACTTTGTGATTTTGCTAAGTTAAATTAATTGTAATTGAGATCGAATAAATTACATACGATGATTAAAGACAGTGATTTTAATAGTCGAAGATCCCCTCCTCTTACAACTTTACATAACTACACTCGGCGGCATAATTGAATGGCAAACTTGCTCTTAATAATTATTTTACTGTAATCAAAAATAGGGCAGGTGGTTTAAATTGCTCACATCTTTACATCGAGATTAGCTCGACATATTTTGGGCCAATTTGTGACCCCCTCATTGGGAGCAACGCGCCATGGTATGTCCGCGCGACTTGCTAGAAAAGAAGAAGAACAAAAAATAAAAGTTAAAAAAAAGAAAACAAAAGACACGCAATGCCAAAGTAACAAACATTCACTATCTCGTGAAACATCAACAATTGAACTGATTTCAGCAGCAGATGTAGTCAATAATGTGACCCTTTTACGCTTCGTTGCTACTTTTAACATACGTGAAGAGATATATTAATGCAGGTTGCTAGCCTGTCACCTAACGTATTCCTAAATATATTTCCTTGGTCGCCTCTTACGACCACAAAAGAAACCGAAACAAACGGAGAACCCGACAGCATAAATTGATGTTCATAAATTGATAATAAAAGTAATAATCTCAAAGCTCTTATACAAATCATCTTCAGAGGTATGACCTTTCAGCGGATAGCACAATTAATAAATGCGCCCATGATCGCCCTTAGTCCGCATGAAAAGATGATTACATTGACAAATGCCTACCCCAGGGGCCGAGGTCACTAATCTACTGCCGAGAGTAGCCCAATTAATTCTCTTCTTTATATCAATGGGCAATGATTTGTTTAGCTTTCTTTAGGAGCTTTGGAAATCTTCTGGATGTATACGTTGCAATAACGCTGAAATATCTCCTAATTAGACTCGGCGAGGCTTATGGGAATATAATTTTCGTTGTTCCCAAGAAGTGTACATTTACGCCTAATTTTGTCGTATTTCATTAACTTCTTTGATGAGTTTTGAAGTTGAAGAGCCTCATTTGTACGTAAGTCAAACAATTGTAACACATTGTAATTGTAAAAAGAAAATAAAATAAATGAAGTTAGACGTAACACGGCAATATACAGTGGTCTTATAAAGATTGATCGCGTTGTTTGGTGGCATGAATTATAAGCTATTTTATAAGGCGTGCGACTAAAAAAACATGTATTTACTTATCGAATGCATTATCGTTAACACTCTAATAAACAGTTGAGTCGACAAGTTTACTTTCTTGTTTTATTCAAATTTAACCGACTTCTTTTTATTGTTACAGAATGTTTTGCTCATTATACATTAGTAGTCTAATAGCATCGCAATGACAAGTTTAAAACGCGACATGTAATATCTACTCTGTCAAGGCTGAACCCAGGTGGGGATGTCATGGGGGTCAGTACCCCACCCGGGGTAGGACTGTCTTCCAAAAATTTAATTGTAGCTTGATGTAATCAAATAATACGACCATGTTACTCCTAGCTGTGTGTGACCCCTCACTGATCTGGACCCGATCTTTTAACTATCAGGATTTGGTTTATTGTACCATCGAACCAATTGATTTCTGTCCCACCGTAGAACCTATTAACAACGAACGTCATAGTGACTTTGCATTACTCGACAAGGAAAAATTTAGTGTATAGAAATTCAGTTCTACTGTATAGAAAATATAGAAATGAATAGTTTCTGTCCACACCTATTTTAATAGAAAATAGTCTGACTTAAGATCAATTTGCATCGTATCTTCTTTTGTCAGGAAATTAAAGAAGAAAATTGTTATTCTAATATATTATTACCTGTTGTTTAGTAAATTTAGATTTTAACAAGTATCGAACACAATACCGATTCCTTACGCTTAATTATTTTAAATTAGTAATTTAACCGTAAGACGATATTGTTCGTAGCATTACCACGAAATTAACTTAAGCCTAATTATGTCGAAATTTGATTACTTATATCAGATGTCTATATTGTTTGTTATAACATTATAGACTGCTGTTGATTTTTGTTTTACGCAGGTTATTTAGTTACTATAATGTCTAATTACACCGTAATTATTTGAGACATTTGATCGGCGTGTTAAAATAAAGAACTTAATGATAAGATAATATCTGTGAAGAGTCTGTGAGTTTTTTGTTTTTCAGCGTCGGATTTGAATGTCTTCACAAAATTAAAAACTGAGTGTTCAGTGATTGTAAATTACGTTTAAAAATAATAATCAGTGAAAAAGACATGAGTTGTTAACTAAAAACATTCAATGCTAAAGAAGAAATTTTATAAAAGGTGCAAAATCGTTTAAAACATCGGTGTGCGATGGACTGTACTATTTCAGGTGATAAGTCGGAACAGCCCTTGACAGAAGGCTAGCAGCCTGTCAGTACTTTACTCGCTAACTTAAAACCATACAATTACGTCTATGATTCGAAATGAGGTAGGTAGGGCACACAATTCATTAAATAGGCAAAAGTATGACTATTTCACATTTCTAAACCACTTCGAGCATAATTTCAGGTAAAAACCGGACAACATGGGTAATAAAAGTGACAAGCTGCTAGCCTATCGCCTAAAGCATACCTAAAACTATGTCCCTGATCGCTTTTTATGATATCCACAAATAAAATGGAGAGGTGTTATTCTAATCCGACACCACACAGACAATACTTTTCTAACTTTACAATATTATCCAAAATGAAACCACCCCAGTTCAGCCGAAAAACCTTCTATTTACAAGTAAAGAAATCTGTTTGGACACCCATATTTCAGTATTTGTAAATACGGGTATGATAGGTGACCCGAGGGTCGCCGGGCGTGTCTCGTCCGACAGATCGTGTTGGCCGGATGGACTGCAATACTAGCCGTTTGGGAAATAGGGCGCTTGTTCCATATTCTGCTGGCACCTCGCTTTGCTTTTAAAGGTTGATTTGTACGTGTTCTGATAAGATACTACGTTATTTTTATCATTTGTTTTAAGTATTTGTGTCACATACGTATTGTTTGTTCTAGGATTTTTTTTTCTGTATGGCATCGGGTCATGTGTGGTGTCCGGTTTAAAATAACACCTCTCTATATCTTCCGTGGGTTACAAAGTATCAATAGGTTTAGGTGTGCATTAGGCAAAAGACTAGCACCCTGGCTTTAGGCTTGAAACCACTAAACTTCATTATACATTTAGGTATTATGAGCCTTTGGTAATTTGATAAATAGGGGTATTGTAAACCAAGGTATTATGAAGTTTAGTGTCTAGTGTTCAAATCTAAAGCGCATGCTGTCTCTACTGTAACTTTTAACTCAAAAAATATGCTAGACATGGCTACGAAACGTGACATAGACAAAGGCATGATTATGACTAGTTCACGCTTCACAGCCATTTCGAGCATAATTTTAGGTTTGAAAATAGTTGGAAAGATACCTAAATCTATTTTCCGTAGTCGCCGTCTACGACATCCACAAGACTTATGAGATCACAGACAATATAATTCGTACATATTTTAAACATAAACTCTTAGTAAAGCATTATTAGTGATGATTTTAATGAAGCAAAAAAGGTATGTCAAGATCGTAGCAAGTGGAACAAAGTGGTGCCTGCCTGTGGGAAAGAGGCGTGACTGTATGTATGTATGTATTTTGATGTGTTAATTTTTTTCACGTTTTAACAGTGGAACCAAGTACAAAATATTTTTAGGAGAAAAATTGAGTCTCGAGATATAAAAGTTTATGTCTTACATCGAACAAATAACCGAATTAAATCAAACTAGTTTTGGAAGTATAATTATTGTATATTGTAAATATAAACCCGTGTGGTGCCGGGTTGGAATAGCACCTCCCCCTTTCTTCCCGTGGGTGTCGTAAGAGTCGACTCTGGGAAAGGGTTAGTGTATTGTGGGCGATGGGCTAGCAACCTGTCACTGCAATATCACGTTTAACCATCTGCATACCCTGAAATTGCTAGACGTGGCACTGAATTTTTGAATTCATGTGCTTTGCCTACCCCTTTTGGGAATACAGGCGTGAGAATATGTATGTATGTATGTAAATAAAGCTCTCATTATTGTAATCTCTCACATTGAACCGGAGTCAACTGACGGTACATTGCATCATGCTTCGGCCTCTACCGTTTTTTCAAAATTTGATACAAAGATACTAACTATGAATCTCGAAGTAGGACATTTTTTCCATCCCGAAAAAGGTATAATTTCCGCTGGAGCAATAACCAAATTATACGCTGACGGTGACGAGCGCAACATTTAGTTTGTTATATTTTAAAGTAGCTGTGTGGTGCCGTGTTAGAATAGCACCTCGCTCTTTCGTTTCGTGGGTGTCGTAAAAGTCAACTCTGTGAAAAGGTTAGTGTATTGTAGGCGATGGGCTAGCAACCTGTCACTGCGATTATCACGTTTAACCATCTGGTTTCCCTGAAGCTGCTAAACGTGGCACTGGATTTTTGAATTCATGTGCTCTGCCTACCCCTCTTGGGAATACAGACGTGAGAATATGAATGAATGATAAGTGTAATGTAAAGTACACTCTACATAATACATAAGTTCTACTAATTAATTACACAATTGTAATACTACATAATCCCGGTCTGACATTGTAGCTAATTATTTACTGTTTTGTGACAATGCTTATAATTAGGGATGCGTTGTACCTAGTTAACATAATTGATTATTAGGTTATCATAACGTCCGTAACGCAACAAGCAAATGGCCTACATTAACATAGTATCCTGTGGGAGCATAGATTCCAATAATCACATTAAAATTTCGAATATCTTAAAACAGGAGATGATTCCAAGAACTAAACAAAATATTTCAAATTTAGAACATGAAGTCTGCGCTGCTGGCTGTGCGGCCTGTGACGTTGATGCTTCATTGTTTTTGGGATTCCGTATCGCTACAATTTTAGCCATTTTTGCGCGTTTTTAAATGTTATCTCGGATATTTTTTTCTAAATTATTATAATTTAACCCTAGGGAATGTTAAGTATGAGACTGTACATTCCTTTATAAAATTCACAAACTGAAAACCACACCCGTATATGCAGCACTAACATAAGTATTCTTGAATCTATTTTTAGGAAGTTTTTATTATTACTTGTACAGGTATAATCCACATGACTTCCCTCTTAAACGTCTTCAACCAAATACCAATTTATTTTCAAATTAATTCCACACTAAACATAGCACTAAACCGTTTAATTGAAAAGGAAATTTATTTAGAGAGTGTTGTATATCGCGGTGTTACGTTGCCAGCGAACAAATGGCGCTTATCCGTCACTCGCGTCGAGAATGGTCGAGGTACGAGCACAATAGTCGAGATACGGGGATCGGATGACAGGCAACTTTGCACTAGCCGCAAAACAAAGCGGGAAGCGGGTGCGGATATACGAGGTAAAGACGAGACTTTGACACTTCCAGGACAATCAGGTACCGCTTTGGTGATGGATTTAGGTTTACCTAACTACTCTGAAATGATATAGGGAACCTTAATATCATCCCCTTTATTAACTTTTGTTTGTATATCACTAGCTAATCGAATAGTATGAAATAGTCGGTGAGAATAAGTAAAAGTGTAGGGGAATAATCCTATTGTCCTAGGTCCTATTAAACAAATAAAAAATACCTACTGGGAGAATGATCACTGATCATTTTATATCAACTTACATACATAGAAAACAGTAGGTTGGGTTTGTTTCACATTTTCTACTATTTTTATTAAAACTAGCGGAGAAAACTCCGTGTGGTGTCGGGTTTAGAATAACACCTCTCCATTTCTTCCGTGGATGTCGTAAGAGGCGACTAAGGAAGTAGGTTTAGATACACTGTAGGCGGCAGGCTAGCAACCTGTCATTCTTTCATCAATGTTTCAACAGAAGCCATGTTAAAAGTGGAGGTAACGTGAAAAGTCATGGTTTTGACTTTGTACTGTATAGTTGTAACTGTCTTTATTGTAAAATAAAACAACAAGCACAAAACATTTAAAAAGTACAAAGACAAAGGTATGTATTCCTTAAAGGATCGCATCCCACTCACCTTCGAGCAATTGACAAAACATGGGAAATAAGACTAGTCAAAAAGAAGTCGAAAAAAACAAAAGACAACATTCACTTATGGTATGTATGCATAAACGGAGAAAATTTTATCTGCTAACATTTCTAGCACTTTAAAAAATAAACATACATACATACATACAATCACGCCTGTGTTCCCAAATGGGGTAGGCAGAGCCGAAACGTGACATAGACAAAACTATGATAATGATTTATGACCATATCACGGTTCGTAGCCACTTCTAGCATAGTTTTAGGTTTGCAGAGATGGCATTATAAAAATATATAAATGGGTACATATAAGCAGAATTTCCACTATGCCTTATTAAAGACCAGCTACAATAATTTTCATTAATCATCCGACCATTGCCAGAGCTAGAGTCTCGAAACACGTTTACTTCCTACACAAGTTAGGTATTGTTCGATTGGATCAGCGAGTGAGAAACTTCAAAGATGAACTTCGAAAGGGCGTGGAAGTTTTGTAGGGAAAAGGTAGATGTTGAAATATTAAAGGAGATCTGAGTACACTTCTGTTTGCTACAAAGTGTCTTAGGCCGCCTAAAATCGAGATATTTAAGACTGTATCTCAATAAATAAATGAATGCTCATCTTGAAACACTTAACATTATTAGCTCTGCATCTGTAGCCTATCTAGATCGAGCATGTGCTTTGAATACTAGACAGGAAATGAACATACTTATGTTTAGAAATCATTGCACAATATTGATCGTATCTTCTGTATTACAGAAATCAAGGGAATCGCAACCAAAATAAAAGGCAAAAAGGTTATGCCTGAGAATACAATTCACAGCACCCACATTGCTGAACCAAGTATAATTTCAGAACCATTGAATAAATACGTTTAAAAAGTATATAAATGCCGCATTCGTCATTGCCAGGACAAGAATATGACAGGTTTAAGTTACTAAACACTGCAGCGAGGGCAAAGCCGCAAGCGTAAGCTAGTAAGTGCAAACAGGATTTGCGTACTGTTTCATACAGAAAGCAACATAAGTTTGCTGTTGATAAACTAAGTTGGTAAGTGAGTACTTACTATTGAATTTAACTTTCACGACACGTTATCCTTAAAAATCATCAGACACAAGACGTCAAACGTAAAAAAGAAGCTTTGATCGCGTAGTGGTTAAAAGTGCCCGTGTGGTGCCGGGTTAGAATAGCACCTCCCCCTTTCTTCCCGTGGGTGTCGTAAGTGTCGACTCTAGGAAAGGTTTAATGTATTGTGGGCGATGGGCTAGCAACCTGTCACTGCAATATCACGTTTAACCATCTAGTTACCCTGAAATTGCAAAACGTGGCACTGGATTTTTGAATTCACGTGCTCTGCCTACCCCTCCTGGGAATACAGGCGTGAGAATATGTATGTATGTATGTTTAAAATAACAATAATACTCTACGCAAATGTTCAATCTATTTTAAAACGAATCTAACTTCATAAAATGTCAGTTTACCTTCCATCAGTTCCCGATACATCAGTATTTGATAACGAATCCCAGAAGTATTCGAAAGTAAATTTTCCGCATCCTAAAGCGAATCAGCGCGTCGCTTTGCTTTTAAAATGAGGTCAGTCGGAGTCTTTGTCGGACACTTAGAAGTTGGGACTGGGGCTGACTGAGTTAACTAGTGGAACACAATATTGCATTCAGAATGTAAAAACGGGCTTTGCCTCTGAAACCAATTTGATTTGGGGATAGATAATTCCAAAAAGTGTTGGATTGGAGATTATTTTAAAAAATGCGAAATGAGGAAAAGGTCAATACTATACACAGACATACGTACATCGTACGTCGTACAAAAGAGAAGCCTGTGTTATACTGTGATTTAAGTACCAAAGTAATCGTTTCTTGTTGTACTAACATTAATATTTCATTACAAACAAAATTCATCGACACATTCAGCTAATCAAATTTAATACGCAATTATTTAATGAAAGTAAAATATGGAATACCTATATTTCGAAACACTTCTTGAAATATAACTTTAAAAAAGCCAATTGTGCTTATCTCCGGTAGTTCTGATAATCGTGTTTATATTATATATTCTAAGTATCTTATCAGGATGATGTATCTTGTAATAGGATGCCAACGTTGCTGTTAAAATTATTACTAGTTCCAATATCTATACAATAATTCATCTTTATTATTTGATAGGAAAATTGTTATTTCCATTATTTATTACCAAAATTACCAACGTTACGCAATTGGTCATGATATTTTTTTCCCATGACGGGAAACTTTATCTCTGGGAGACTATAAATAAAGATACCTGAAAGCAGTACGAAAACACAGTAGAATATGATTGATGGACCTAGTTATTCTTTCGAGAATTCGTATTTGTAAATCAGTTAGTAAAAATCTGCAAAAATACTAAATTAACTTTATTTGTTGTTATTGTTATACTGAATCTACATAAGTAAAATGTTATGTAGATATACGAGTGTAAACCTAAAATATACGTTAAAAACTGTCTACCTCTATGTAGCGTTAGTGTGTACTTGCCTATTTGGAAAACAGGCGTGATGTATAATTTTTGTATATAATTTTGTTAATTAGGCGATAAAAACAACAACGTCAACGACAGCGAAATTTATTAAAAACAACATGGTTATGCATCGGATAGATGGGTCAGTACCGTTGGCTGGTCGAAGATGTAGCCCAATAATTTCAACAGCCGAAATGGCGAAATATGGTTCAGTGATAACACGTTGGTGTGCAACGTTGGTGCAGATTGGGATATTCACCCACAACTTAAAATTACTCCATCGCTATGTGCAGGTATTTCACAAATACCATGTATTGTATCAGGTATCATGAGATTACAAAATAAAACAAAAGGGTAGAAATTTGGGCGGCCTTATTGCTAAAAAGCAATCACTGCCAGAACAAGAGTATATCAAAACAATAATTTATATAACACAAATAGATTACACAATTCACTATCATAAGTTGTGCTACGTACATAAGACATTTTAAGTGCAAAATTATGTCTAAAAGCCATACTAGAAATAATACAGTTTGGCATGCGTAAGTCTGCGTTTACATAAGCCTATTACTGCATATACCTAAGAACGTTTCAGCATGTTGAGAATAAATAATATTTATTCATTTTAAGAATAAATGATCCTCATTTTCCTTACCTAATGAGAAACTCCTTGCAACAGCAATGCTATTCACAGTAACGAAGTGCACTACAGTACGCTTTGGCGTATCTAGTCCCAAGATAACCAACTAACATGACATCTGACTGAACATACGTTTCTAATTGTACGAGTACGTACCCAAAGCAATTAGGTTTATGGGTCGGGGATCTAGAATGAATGGTTTCTTTGTGATGGTCACCGGGGCAGACACCGAAAAGGAGATAGCGAGATGACTTGCAAACCTGCTGAGAATGGCGGCTACAATCGTTAGGGAAAAATGCCAAAGATTCTTCAGTCGGATGAAGTCGGCATGAAGAAAAGTTTGTTTTTTTTTTTTGCATAAAAAAGCGTTGTTTCATAACACTTTTGGAACTGTTGCGTAATAAAAGGAATTAATTTACAAGTGTAGTTTATGAAATGAACCTAAAAAAGCAAACTTCGTAAAGAACCACGCTGCGTTTTTGAAGCTTAATTATGTACAGCCGCATACGTAACTTTTTCTAAATTCATGTTCTTTATAATATTGCAAAAAATTCAAAGATAGCATAATTTTAAGTACAAATGGTGGCCAACTCGAATTTCATAAAACCGCCAACCGCGCCGTCTGCGTGTGTTTCAAATGAAAGAATTTGTTTTCTTCTTTCGACCATCACCTCTTTTATAAAGTAAACATTATAATCCTACCACAGGATACAGGTTTATTCATGTAGGCTATTTGCTGAATCTGAATGTAATTAAGACCATTATGATTTGGATGAAAGTAGATAAAAAAAATACTTCACGCTCTAGTTCTATTGTCACGAATGCAGGACAACTATATTTTTTAATCTAATGCTCCTGTCACAAATATTTTTAAAAGTGCCACTCCTAGTTCTGACTTTGTAATTGAGCTATCGCGTCCAACATGATTATAATTGGGTATCAAAATAAACATTTATTTACCTACAATACAGGTAGGCAAGGGTAATTCGAAACGAGCTGAGGAAATGTGATAAACACGTCATGAGTGAGGTCGAAGCTCCTCGTCACGTTAAGCCTTGAGGGATGGCTCTTCGGGTATAATTCTGATTTTGTTTTAAAATTCATGTGTTTAGTCGGTTACATAATAAATCTGTTGACCATCTGAAATTTCACACTCTGTATTCTGATTAATGTATTTTAGCTTGCCGGCTTCTTCTTCTGCTTAGAGTTGTTTTGCAATCCCACGGGATCTATGTTTTTTACCGCGATAAAAAGTAACCAATTTGTCAATCCGGGGTGTTAACTTTCTACATACCAAATTTCATCAAAATTGGTCCCGGCGTTTCGGCGTGAACTTGAAAACTTTCGCATTGGTAATGTTAGTGTGGCGCATCAGAATAATTTCGAGTGTTGTGGTAAAGTTTACAGGATTCACGTCATAAAGCACATGTAGATTTAGAAGTGATACTAACAGCCTATTGGTTTTTAGTTTTAATAGTCCAGTTAGTTTTCAATAGTCCAAGCAAGACGAAAACGATAATCGTCCTGTAACAGATAGAAGACGGAAGCGTCAATAGTAATCAAGATTTCTGAAAAATCAAGGTTTTCATTTATTTAATTTCATCTGTACTGCACGAAAATGCTGAATGCTAGAATGGATTGTATAAACATCATAATCATATTCTGTGTTTTTATACCATGAAAAGCTTACTATGTTATGTTTAAGAATATTGTGTTGAAAAATCAATTGATTTAGTTCAACTACATCATGATACGTAACCATCTATAGAAATCTCGCGTTTAAGTTCACTCGGCCCCTTAATATCATAATTATTTGTTTTTTTATTTTCATACGCAGTGTTACAAGCGATTTCTACGTCTTTGGCGTAAATTGTATAATAATTCAAATAATGACCTACATATTTCCGACAAAAACTCTTTTCGCTATAAGAATTTCGCTCGGGAGCTTCTTCACATCACTGAATTGTAATTCGCGGAAAAATGCACAGAACGGAATTGTCAAATTTAATGACTTAGTTAAATCCAAACAACTAAAATATCAGAAAATTAGTACTTTACGATCATAATTAACAAGAAAGTCGGAACAAAACTAAATCAATTATCATCTTATTTGAGCAACTCGGAATAACACTTTGATTAGACTCAAGCTATCAAAATCGATTATATTGTCCTTAGAACTAAGTTTGTTCACGAACTTGGAATAATAATTAACTACTTGGAGTCAACACTTTTGTCTTTGATAATTCGTTGTTCTGAAACCTGTCGAACAAAACTTTAGGCCCAATTAATTTTAACGATTAGTTACATCAAAAGCAGCTCTAACTTTTGTTTGATAATGTCAAGCAAGATTTATTCTATCAAAGAACTCAATTTTTATTCAATCAGTTAATAAAAAGTTCATAAAATATTACAACCTGTATTTATGCACCACAGTCAGCGCTCTTCACAGATTAAGTACATTTTTCACTAAAACAAACTTACAACAAGCGACAAACTTACCGGTGGAAATATCATTTAGCACTTATGTTATCCTTCCCATAACTCCAATCAAGAACAGCACTTAGAGCTGCCAATTATTCAATATTGGAAGCGGATCGGGAACAGAGCGTTCAGACACTGCACGTATGGACGAGCGGAGCCGGGCGACTCGGCAAGTTAGTAAGAGCCGGGAGCGGCGGGAGCGACCGACGCATCCAGCCTCCCAAAGCACACTGGAGCAGGGATCTCGACGGAGTCTGCGTAATAGAACATCCCTACATATTGCTATATGAGAATAAACGCTAATAAATTACGTACATCGTACACGCGTAACGCGAACAGTACTGTGTTCTTGATTAGTTTGAAGTTGCCGCTTGGAACTCAGACACGCAAGCTAAGATTGTGCATGCGATTTCCCCGGAATTGTATTGCTTGATCATCGTGTTCCAAATAGGCGAGACATGTTGCCAATTAATCAGGGACAACGATGGGCTTTCTGAAGCGGGGTCGGCTTAGCTTATTTAGGTTTGCATTTTTTTTTAAGAATTTAACAATAGCTACAATTTGGATACAAAAATAGTTTGCTGATAGGCATTTTTGGGCTGCAACTGAAATAACCCTTAACCACCTACGTGCGGTCTCACAGACAATAGATTACTCAAAATTGTCAATAACTAAACGCGAGTATGTCGCACACGCGTCTGTGTCCTTGTACCTTTGCCGGCCTCTCCCGTAGTACCGGCCGTGCCGTCGACTCGTTCTGACGTATGCTCATTTTGATTTGGTGAGTTAAAAAACATCATCGGCGGTCTGTGAGACCGCATGTAGGTAGTTACTGTATTTTTTAACAGTCTCGGAGACGTCTCGGAGACCGCTCGTAGGTGATTATGTCATTTTTTTCACCCACATAATTTTGTTTATTTTTGTGAAACATGTAGAAAAATGGTTGCTACAGGAGGTATCAGATGACAAAAATATGTCAGACGAAGATTGTAGTGACGTGGAACCGATTCAGTGGGGTATGTTGTAAAAAATATGCTGCAACTGCCTTGAAAAATTGTGGATCTTTGGGAATTGCAATTTTGTAGAATTTGACGATAAGTGCTCTATTTTTTCATTTAATTTTGTAGTTGAACTCCTTATTTTATAGAAATGAATAAAAAAAGGTTGATTTTTTGAATTCCTATATCTATCAGGCCTTTAATGTAATCAGAGTCGATTTTTGTGTTAAATCTACCAGTCTTGAAAGATTATGCCATATCTCAAGATTTTATTATAGTTTATGTTATTTGAAGTTCTAAAATAAAAGTCTAAAGCATAAACGAGTATTTAGTCGTTGAAATGCTATCTTGATATTACAGATCCCGAATTTGAGATGATTATTCACGAGCGGTCTCTAGGACCGCACGTAGGTTGTTATTGTACAGAAATTGGACGTAGGTGGTTAAGGGATAATATAGTTATTTTATTATACTTTTGCTTAAAATAAGATTTTCACATTTTTATTTTATCAGGTGAAAGCATAATTTTATGAAAAAAAAAACTGTATGAACGAAATAATGAAAACTAGCTTGTGGTTTGAGATTACTGATTTAGTAGCATCTCGTCCTGTGTTCTTTTATGCCGGTTATAATAGATGTCTAAAAATTATCAAAACGAAAGAATAATGTAAAATTTCGAATATTTTAAGGCGCATAAACAAATTATACGCGCATACTAGGTACTCGTATTATCCTAACATGGATAGGGCATACACAAAAACAAGTTTGTATCTACTCTGTGGACAAAAGAGGACGCTTTTTCAGCTACCATCCTAATGAAAAATCACAGTTGTGACTTTCTGAATCGCGTCGTGTCCTTAGAAAAAACACTTTCGTTTCTTTTTGTGTTGATAACCCATGCAAAGATAAAATCTAAAAGGACTTTGATGACTGTATTTACTGAATTTCAAATTATGCATTGACTATACGAACACATCACTCACATAATACATCTTTTTCTTTAATTAGTAACCATGAGTTGTTCGAATACAAAGTACATTCGACATAAAGTTACACAACTCACGATGCGCGCAGGCTCGAGTTAAACGTGTTAATGTGGTATTCATTGACCGCAACTTCTTCAATTCGTTAGCAAAACAATATGGGACCCTTCCTGGTGTAATTAATTCGTAAGATATACAACACAAATTGGCAAACACGCTGTTTACGAGCGTACAGTTCATTGTTAAATCACTTGCACGGATACTCATAACAGCGGGCACCAAATCATCGAGATAAATGAGAACCATTGAAAATTCCCATTCCGTTAATTTAAAACCGCGAATAAAGGCTTACGAACGGGCCGGTGGCCTTTTGAATAAACACTTGGGTTCATGTTTTTGTTTCATCTCTTCTATTTTCATAATGCAAAAGGGGTTATTTGCGTAGCTCTTTGGAGCCGGCAGCTTCGGTGCAAACTAGAAGCTTCTTTACGAGCCTGGCTGACCCTCTTGTAATGCCTAAACCGGCTTATTTGCTGAAGTTAAAAATGTAGTAATGAATTCAAATGAGGATATTGAGACTACTCTTTTTTACCAACGAGATAAATAGACTCTTTATAAGTATTAGAAGAACTAATTTAACATAATGTCAAGTTAATTCAATGTAAAAATAAGTCTCGCAGTAGTTCAATGTAGCATAATAGTTTTGTAACTATTACAACAACAACGTTCAATCACACCTGTGTTTCTAAATGGGGCAGGCAGAGTACACAAAACGTGACATAGACAAAGACATGACTTCGCATCTATCCATACTCCGTAGTTACTTCTAGCATAATTTTAGGTTTGAGAATAGATGGAAGAGGTATAATAGTGATAGGTTGCAAAAAAGCATACTTAAACCTATTTATTTTCCTTAGTCGCCTCAAAAGACTACGAGTTCAAAACAACATTCCTCATACATTTTTATTAAACAAAACCTTTACAAAACTCGACCACAACCGGGTACCACCAGCTCACTCAAACTTCAACGCGTAAAAAAAAATATTTTGAGCGCGAATTCTGAACGCTTCTATAGCTTTAAGTGTGACCATATTCACTATAATCTTTAAAACGTTTAGACATGCTCGCGTTTAATAAGATTGATGCACAAATTTTGCCTTTGAAATAGGTAAAGTAATACACATTGTCCAGCTCAGGGACAACGCCACATCCGCACTTTTTTATTATTCCAGCAGCTGGACAGTCGCCACTTATTCCCTTTATGCGCGTAAAGTGATGCCACTCGAAGGGATATTTCAAAATGGTACTAAAATTGAGGGTAGATAGATGCACGTGAAATTGAGCATGTTGTATTGTATTGTATTGTATTGTATGACTCTTTATTGTACATAAAACAATTACAAAAAACAAGGAACAGGACAACAACTTAAATGTACAAAGGCGAACTTATCCCCGAGGGGAGCATGTTTATTCATCGTCTCGTTTTCAAATTTGCCTTTCAGTGTGAGAGATTGCGGCGCTAGTTGCCTTTAATTAGACGTTTAGTGCCTTCATAAGCGAAGCCCGTGTTTGCAATAAATCTCATAATTGCCCTGGATATACACATGTAATGGGTTAGGCGTAAGTTACGACCGCCTAAACACACTCGTTACGTCAAAGTGCACTTGCACATATTTGGTGATACATTCGATGGGTTTACAAGGGCCGTTATCATTAGCTCAAGTGTTGTTGAGGTACGGGACCCGTCAGTTGGGACAACATAGCACGTGATAAATGGTTTGATTACAGGACTGCGATAGTTTATTACCGTTGCTATGGTATCTTCGTTATAAAAATTGAGATGTATGCTTATTTAAAAATGACATGGTTCTTAAGATCTTTTGGCAGCTGTACTTTTTTTTTTCCCGGCTATACCTACAGTTACTGGCAAACGATGGCGGACTATATTATAATCGCTATGATTATATCATTTGTGTTTTGTGTTTGATGTCGAGGTCTAAGCAATTTCTTTACTGAAGTTTGAGCATGTTGGTTTTCTTTACGTGTTAAATATAAGTACGTCGTTATGCTATTAAACAAACCTATTTTTTTTAACTTTTATATTTTTTAGAAAATACTAATAAATAAATATTTCTTACGGCGTATTCTTCTTTGCAATAAAATTATGGCCTTTACGAAGCGTTGGTAGACTTATAAATAAGACGTGAAAAAGAGCCTCCTTACGGCTTACTTGCTAAAATTATTTTTTTATCAATTATTTTTTTAGTCAATTACCACTACTGGTAGCGGGGCTACAATGTTTTGATTACACAAACAATGTGGCAGGTTAATTTAGTTTTGTTTAGCATCTATATTGTGTAGACTTCAGCTACACAGAGCACGGACAAAGCCATTGCAAAAACAAATACGCATTTAAATAGAACGGGATTCAATAATGGAATTGTAATAGTGTATCTAAGTTATGAAATAAACATCGAAAGCGGATATTATGTATCACATTTGAAACATTCAATAGGTACTTATATGTATATAAAAAATATTCCAGCCTAAGCATGTCCCACTTTTGAGTACAGCAGTATGACATTGATTCGGGCTATTGCTCAAGCTTGAGGCAAATATCAAATTCTGGGATTCAAATCCACGTTCCTCTGCATGAAAGGCCACAGGTCCAATCACTAGGCATGTTCGGCTATATTTTCAGTATTATAAAAATGAAATATTTTATCATTGGTTTATATTGAATAGGCTCCGAAACTATCAGACCGATTTTTTTTCCATCATCGTGAAGTTACACTGTTCCCGGGTAACATTTTATCCCAAAATTCTCACAAAACAAATGTCCATCCGAGCGAAGCCGGGACGGGCCGCTAGTTAACGATAAAATGTCGCTGGTTACCACAATAGGTAATGTCTCCTGAAGCTTCAGTAAGTTATATCCAAACCGTGTGTTCTATCTCCTTGAACAAAAATGTAGGCCTTGAACGACCTTTTTCTTAGCAACTACATTGCTTTGTTTCTTGGATAACGGGATAGAATAATAATGAAAAAAATGGTTTCATAACTACCAGTATTATAGTTCCAAATTGTTATTGTTTACGATGAGTCCGTGCTATGATTTCACACATAAATCTAAGTCAGATACAATTAAACCGTGCAGTTTTGATTCAGTTATCGGAAATACATCATTTAGAATTATTCTGAAGCGCAAATACGGAATACATGGTTGAATGCTCCAATTTTCAAGTACACGTGGTAATAAGGGGTTTAAAATAACAGCACTCTATTTTTTCCGTCCATGTCATAAGAGGCGACTAAGGAAATAAATATTATACCTACCTAAAAGAGGTTTTGCAACGAGAAAATAAAATAGTCATGGTGTTGTCTGTTAAAGGTGTGTATGAATCGTCAATCAGTCAAGAACAATAATATTTTTCTGTCAACCAATGCGATTTTTCTCAAAAATCTAATGGTAAAACTGAAAATCATTATTGCAATGCTGAACACTCGTTCCTGTTTGTTATAATGTTCTCAATACAAACGGTTTACTATTTGCGGTGGCGCCTTGGGTATACTTAAAAATGTGTGAGAATTTGACCGTTAAAAGTCTGTTATACGAAATTAAGTATAGGCTATTTTAGAGCCTTGTTCATTGTTTTCATTCACCACTTTCAAACCCATCTTGATTATAAATGATGCACGTCACATTTAAGTACGGATGTGATGTAATTACAAAAATAGTTTTTATATAACACCATCCAACCCGCCGAAGTCGAGATTGCAGAAGGGATTGTGACACTAAAACAAAAACGCGTATAAAACATCGATAGGCCTCCGCGAATACATATGAAAACATGAAATTTCAGTATTGTGTTGGTACGTATACGTCTCGATATCGGTACAACTTATGTCCTCTATAAGTTGACTTATCCCGAGGGAAATAAGGAAAAGCAGGAAATACGCCTGAGAACTCATGCAAAATATCTCCTCAAGTTTTATTCCTCACTACATCCGTATGCTTTCACGTAGATTTAACTTTAAGAATTTTATTCTATTGTCCATTTTCAGAAGCATGAGCATGAATTTTTTATTGGTTTTGTCATTGTTTGTTTCGAATAATTGAATTGACGGTAGTTTCGACGCTACGTCGTAAAACTACTCACGAGTCGGTTGGTCGTTAAATTCGTAGCTGTAAAAACATCAATAATAGATTTGATATTTTGCCGCATAATGAAAAATATGGATACAAAATGTTTTGAGCATTCCCAAAAAGTATTTCATGATTAATCCAGAATACTACAACTTTATGCTTGTCGGATTTAGAATCATGTCGATCTTATCTCGATATAAATACGTGAGTAGATCCGCTTTATTTTCAATACAAAAAATGTGCCCAAATTCTTTCATGCAAATACTTTTTTCCTCTTATTGTAATAAAACGTTTAGTTCCACTTTTTTCTTTTATTTTTTTAGAATCCAAGAAACAAACAGACCGGTGGCGTGCAGCGGCTTCTAGATGAGGGGCTACGGGCTAGCCCGAAACATGCCGAGCTAAACAAGATTATCCGTGTTTTTCATTGTGAGTGAATCTCGCGGTAGTTTTCGGACTTTTCATTTATTTATTGAAACTATTGGAAGTCTAAATAAATTTAACGGACATGTCCGAGGAAATACAAATTTTCCTATAAAATTTATCGGAAGGAAGAAAATTTATTAAGTAGTGATTGCGCAACGGAAGGCTGAATACTGGAAGGCTTCCCACTAGATAGGCTGATGATATGGACAAGTCTGGTAAAAGATGGAAGAGAAAGGCCACCGATAATCATTGTGACGTTGTATATTTTTTTTAATTTGACCTTTATTCAGGCTGATGATGATGATGATGATGATGGGTACTTGAATCTCATAATAGAACATTCTATGTCCCGCAACGTTGTTTATTTCACGATTGTTAGTTCAAATGTCGTTAGCACTACCAAAGGAGTTTAATTTTGGTTTTTATTAAAAATATTCATGCGATAAACGTTTTTTAACTTAGATAGATTTTGTGCTTCTGATTCTGAGTAAAAATAAATAAAAATGTTGCAATAAGAAAAAGGTTACTTATTTTATTTCATGGCCACTTAGGACTACAATATAAAGTAAAAAACCAAATTAAAAGAAGCGGAAAAGAAACCCAATAAGATTTTTCACAAACCTCGTTAAAAAATTTCCAATAGTCTAATGTCAACACCGGTTGGCGTCTAAAGGGAGGTTAATAAACTGTTACACGGAAAATAAACGTCAGTCGATGCGGGCAATTCCCTGCTACTTGGTACAAAATGGAGTAATGGAGTGCGGCGCGCCCGGATGTTTGTGTAGACGAGTAGTTTTTATCAACGTCGATTGCTGTTCCCCTGGCCCGCTGCGTTAACTCGACGTTTTATAATTCGAACAAACATTCGAGTGAACTGCGGTGAAACTTACTACAGGGCCCTCAATCGACTTGCACTGAGGCTATGTTGTTATTGTAACCGCATTGCCTCCAGTTGAGTTGCAGTTGAGTTGTTAGTGATGTGCAGTGCTACTAAAACAATTGAATTTAGTCAGTCCTGTATTTCATATCGGTTTCTACTAGATTACTGGCCCATGTTGCTGGTGAGTATTTTTTTTCTTCTGAATATAGTTATTGTAATTATTTTATTTGAGTTTAGGAGGTATTAAAACAGTATGATAATCAAAAAAAATGTTTCGTATTACACCTTTCCATTTATTTCGTGGACTTATGCTTTAGGGTCAATTCCCACCAAAAGAGCAGCGCAGCGCGGCGTAGCGCAGCGACCCGCTCCGTGGAGAATGCGCGACGATTCCTGCGACTGTTCGAGAAGCCGCTGGAATGCGTAGGAAGTCGCTGGAATTTACATAATTATTGACATATTGACATATGTATTGACAGCGGCCGTCGCGACTGCTCGAGCATCCTCGGGCATTCCTGCGAAGGCTCGCGCAGTCGCACGGCTTCGTTTATGGAATGCGTTGTTATTACCATGGAGACGCGGGCATGCGCCCGCATCGTTAGAGTTTCTCATGCGATAATAAGTGTTATTGTAATGAAAATAAAGTTGAAATTCTCATTCCATGGAGCGGGTCGCTGCGCTACGCCGCGCTGCGCTGCTCTTCTGGTGTGAATTGACCCTTAAGCGACAGTCTAAAAACTTGTCTCTATCATACATTATTCACCTAGGATTAAACCTTATATTATGCGGAATGTAGCTATTTGCTGAACGTGGCACTGGATTTTTGAATTCATGTGCTCTGCCTACCCCTCATGGGAATACAGGCGTGAGAATATGTATGTATGTATGTATGGCTACCAAAGATGGTACTTAGTATAAAGTGTAGTTTGCTCTGCCTACCACATTTGGGAATGCAGGCGTGATGATGTGTGTAAAGAAACCATGTCTACATTAGTAGCTAAAGTTTGCAAATTTAGTGTGGCATATCTCAAAGAATAGTTCCACGATTGGCATAAACATAAATTAGTATTAAAAGTGTCAGGGATAAAATATTATTTATTTTATAATCTCATCACGTCGCTTCACGGCACCTCAGTATCGGTTCAGGAACCAAAAAGGAAGTAAAATAATTTTCCACTGAGGAGGTTTATTAAGATCGGGATCACTTTGACACTAATTTTAAAAGGATGTAATTTCATTCAGAATAAAATTAATAACTAAGCCGTCGCGACCTTTAATTATATTGCTTTGGAAGTGGCATCTTTTGGCAGCTGCAAATTATGATTGGTATATTTAAAGCGATTTCCTGCAATCAACCATTTAAAGCTTAAACAGATACCAACCCATTTTTTGCGAATTAGTATCAAAATGGAACAAAATAGGTACTGCGACAAATTTTCTTTATGGTCTTTCTAATAGTAGAACTTCGCAGTTTCTAGGCGTATTTCTTACTAAAATCTTGGATCGAATATAATAATTTAATATTAGTGTGCCCTAGCATATATTTATTTCTCTTGACAGTCAAATCTGCGACAGATATGACCAAATCATTACCTCCTGGTTTCAACTTCTTTCTTTTATCTTCTTCTACATCAGTGAGTTTGAATCTTGCTTATTTGATTTACTTTAAATTGTCATTGATAGCCAAACACTAATTTTTTCTAAAACTTACAGTGTGATCTTTAACTTGTAGCTTTGTGGAGTAAATTTGTTGGGTTTCATAAGTTAAATCATTGAGGTGCGCGTAATTTGATTTCAAGGTATGTAAAACGAAGAAGATCAAGCAACAACTTCAAGGTTCTTTATTAACTTACTTAATTTAACTTTAAGGGAGGTATTTCTCTACAAGGAAAAATAGTCATGGCAAGTAAATCCAGTTACTGAGAGGGACATATCCGCGGCGGCTTAAAGCCATGCGCCGTGTTGTTGTACTGTAAGTTGGAGGTAACCCCTAAGTTGGAAAACAAAACTCTGTCGCACAATCCACGAGCGGCGTTCCCTAAAATTATTTACCTTTCATTCCGTTCACTAAATGAGTAGGTTTATTGGATTAAGTCCAGAAAGCTTTGCCCTTAATTGGGGCTTTCCGACAAATAACTTTTCTGTTTTCTCAAACTCGGACAGCTATTAAATATTGCTCTTAATTAAATTTGGCGAGCCTAGAAGGCGAGATTTAGTCATTCCTAATGTTGTTTTGTGTTATTCAGATTTTTCGTCAGATCTTTCCCGACAAGATTGGGTCTAATTACCTCCAAGTCCGGTGCTCGCTTTCGTTTTGAGTGGCGTGCCAAAACGGCGAACTTGGTTCGTCTGAAGTTATTTATTTCGTCGTGATTGGCAATCAAAATTTCCCGATACCTACCTACATAAGCAGAATTGGTTTTTGTTTTGATTAATGTAAGCCAACAAGAGTGAGCATCTCCCATAATCTTCATTCTGGTATTATAATATCTGGTATTAATTACGTCATTGTGTCTTGGTAGGTTTACACATTAAATACGTAGTATATTGTAAGCTTTTTATTGCCCAAAATAATTTGTAAACGTTTAAAAGCTAAAGAACTTCCGTCTATTTTTTTTTTAAATCGTATATTGTGTTACAAACTACAACAGCAATAATAGTTAAAACCTGCAGCTACGTAGATAGGTCGGTATTCCGCATCCATATTATTCGGAATTCATGATTCATTTAACTAATTACGGGACATAAACAATAAACCACGCCAAATTAACGTCGTTTAGTTTTTAGATAGTGCAATCAAGGTTCCAATTTCTATTGCCACAAACGCTTCTCGAGCGTACCGCACCCATTATACTATTGCTTTTGAAATAGAAATGAAGACTGATTGAGTTATACTATTGTTTTAGCAATCGCGTACATCCTGCGGCAATAAATAAAGATTGACAAGGAACGTCGCTGCTACGAAGGAGATTGACAGCTGACTTACGACGCTCGCACACGCCGGGGAGTGGCGTGTATGTTTGTGTTAAATTAAAACTGAGAAAGCGGAACGTCGGAATATTTTTCTTTGCACATGTGGATTTAGAAAAGTACGAATACTTTATAACAGTCAATGCGTCAATACAAATAGAAAGCATTGTAAAAATAAAACCTGATAGACGTCGCAGTAAAATCGCAATGCTAAAGCCAAAAGCGTTTTTACATTTGGGGAAACCGTTTGGGAAACACGGGCGCAGTTAACATGACTGTCTACATTGTGTTATTGAAGCAGCAATTACACTGATTCATTCACCTAACGCAGTCACCGTCACCGCACATATTCCAAGCTACATCAGTCAACGATCGTCATCTTTATACTGGACTGTCCGCCGACTGTCGTTACCTATACTCTGTCGGTTTAGGTACTTAACTAAAAGTAAACAAACTTTATGTCAGATTTGACAGGTTAAAAACGTTTTTTTTACTACCCAACTTTTTTCGGATATTCAAAAAGTTTAGCAAAGGAATCTTCGTAATATTTATTGATATGATGAACGTTAGTGCTCAAATTCCGATTGTTTCTGGTATTAGGTAAATTTAGACACCAACAATTTTTTTTTATTGTTTCCTTCCTTTGCTAAACTTTTTGAATATCCGAAAAAAGTTGGGTAGTAAAAAAAACGTTCTTAACCTGTCAAATCTGACATAAAGTTAGTTAAGTACCTAAACCGACAGAGTATAGTCAGGCTGTGACAGCCATCGCCCGCCGAATGCGACCAATTACCTCGTTCTTTACAATCGCGGTCACCGCGCGTACTCCGCTTCGAACGGCTCAATGTAATCTCTGGCTAAGGATTTTAAGATTATCCTAGCCAAACCGTACTCGGGGACCTATCACAAGCAAAGGTTAGTTCGACAGTGCTCCTGTAACGGTTCCCTTGTCTTCGTCACTTGCCAGCCAAAAGTAATATTACGTGGCGGCACGTAAAGCCCATAAGACGGTGCGGTGCGGCATAGTCCTGACCAAACACGTTTTACGAAAGAAATATCGTAATAGTTAGAACTGCTGTGATATTTGTTTGTATTATCTCTGAGTGAATGCTTTTATTAGTGTTTAGGTGTTTAAAAAATACAAGTTAAAATTATAATGGTTGTTATTGTAGATAATAATTTTGTTTTTTTTTTGGGTTCCGTCCCCTTTGGGTGAAAACAGGACTCTATTACTGAGACTTAGCTGTCCGTCCGTCCGTCCGTCTGTGGCAAGGCGGTATTTGACAAACCCTGCTAATAAAACTGTTGAAATTTTCACAGATTATGTAATTCTATTGCCGCTATACCAACAAAATAAATATTAAAAAAAAAAAAGTAATTATTTACGGGGGGCTCCCATACGGTACGGAACCTTGCCCGGTTTCTTATATTTTATTATTATTTTCAGAAAAAATATTTTTACCAGGTTTCTTGCGGCCCATTCTTCGTGACAATTGGTCTTGATGAAGCGCCGGTTGATTAACCAATAAGACGTGCAAAATAAGATTCACGTGGTGTTCGTTTCAATAAAATTTTGATCGTCCAAGGTTCGACCTTACCTGTACTCTACATCTGTATCTATTATATCTAGATACGTACAACACAGGTAATAGACTACATTCCAATTAGATAATATAAACTGTTATTGCTTGATTTGTTTTAACACTTGATGTAAATGTGCCACAATTTATTTAGATATTTCTACGCCCCTGTTTTCAGCGTATAGTTCTACAGATACCACATTTACGCTGTAAAACTTGAACATAACTTCACTATGCCTGTTCAAACTAATTTGCGGCCATGTTCTTTTTATAGCCTTGAGGCGTGGAGAATGTTTAATCCGGAACATGCACAGGATGTTCACTATTGCGAAAACGATTAATTTCGGATTATTTCGGTAACACGTAACCCAATTACATACAGTCGTAATTAAATGGCCGCGTTTTCATTCAAGGGCCACATCCGGAAAGCTTTTAGTTGGCACAAAACTACTTTACCTTGCACGCTACACCAAATGAATTTTATTAGGTTTGATCCTAAAAGCTTTACCAACAATTTAATCACTCGGGCGCACTAAACAGGTTAACTCTGAATAGAAATAACCAACACAAAACTCACGTGCCGGCGCAAAAAGTCTTTAAAACGTGATTGGCTTGGTAAGAAAACAAGCACTTATTTCACTCTGTTAGTCGAGATGTGAGTGTCTTGTTTGTTTACTTTCAATTTGATGGTTGCATAGCTGCACAATGAAAATAATTGGCTGAATAATGTTCAATGTATTTCTACGAGGACAATGAATATGCTTTTGAATGGATAATTATGTATGACGTTCTTCAAAGAACAGGTTTTACAATATGCCTTAACATTAGTTCTATGAAATTTGGTACAGAGTGTGCACCGATGGGAATAATGCATCAATTTTAATAATCGATTCAATGTTTATTATATTCAACACATGAAGAAATAAAATGCAATTTGTAAGATCGTGGTCAAATCGTGTTGACTGTTGTATCAAGGTGATGGTCATATTGAATGATTACTAATATAAATTAAAGAAATTTAAAAATGCATAGCTTAACGACAGGCCAGCAACCTGTCGCTGTCATACTTCGCCTTCCATCTGTTTTGAAACATAAAATTATTCTAGAAGTGGCTGCGAACCGTGAAATAGTTATAAGTAGTAACGGCTTTGTCAGTCACGTTTCGTGTGGTTGTGATGCTTTAAATGTAATATAATTTGCTGAAAATACATTACAGACAAACAATAATTATGCTTTGAATACCAGAAATATATCACAAAAATAAGACAGAACATAAAAGTTAGAGAAACAACTAACAGGCGGCCGTATCGCTAAAAAGTAATCTCTACATTAGCCTACATTGACCTTTAACAAGAAACGAAGTTGTGTTACAAATTTAAGAAAATTAATCACATATATTCAGCCCGCTTTGTTATACCGATATCTACCTCATAAAGTAAACAGTTTATAAAAACTTTCGGAAAATTTTGCAGTTTTAAAATTTCCATTCAAATTTACCGTACGCCGCTGGCACAACACGCGTTCGTTAACAAAATGCATAATGCAGCATCCCTAGCCTGCGCCAAGAGCTGCTGAAAGTGAAATTTAAGATATCAGTTGAACATACGAACGAAACTTGAAAATTTAAATGGCTTTATCCAGAATTTACTTTAGATTTAATAAAAGTTTTTGATTGTAAACCTTTTACGAGTAAACTACATAGTTGAAGAGGTCGCTTTGAAGGATTCACGGTGGCGTTGACACATACACACGGGTACAAACGCACGGACACACACCGACACACACACACGGACACACATGCACGGGTAACAAACGGGTAAGTAAGTATTAAATTAAGTATCGTAACATCTACACTTCATCGCTGCAGAAGCGGAAAGTACACTGAGCCGTTCACTAGTTAGATTAGAGGCGCTCGCTACAAGTGTATATTATCGTTTTAAACTACTGCGGTCAACGACCATCGTCTTTATGTTAGACTATCCGCCGATCGCGGTCACCTAGTTAGGTGGTAACAACTGTCGCTGGCTGAATACGGCCGACTACCGTGTTCTTTACACTTTTGCAGTTTAACGCATTCAGCGGTGCGGCGTACGTAGTTATAATCGCTGCTTCACCTTACAAGTTATACGTACTTACTTCACTGAAGATACCATAGTTTAAATAATTCTACAGTTCGACACTGAAACGGCACTCCACAGCCTTAGAGAACAGCACGATTGTACATTTTGCATCTTAACGTCTGATGTACACAATACATATAGTACCTACAAGGGACATGTGACCTACATTATTATCACAGATCATGTCCCTCGCACCTTCTGCGAAGCGGAGGTCGTCACGTTCGCGAGTAATCTTCGAAATGAAAATCCACTTTGAAGGTCAAATGTGGCGTTGTGCCGTCGTATAGGTATATTTGTTGCCTTATTTTATAGTAAATATTGAGAGGTCAGATCAAGAGTAACCGTAACCGACTTGCATGTTTTTTTTTAAACTTCGAATGCTAAATGTCGCCCTCATGAGGAGTACTGGCGCCTGAAAAATGCTAGAATTTGAAAGTAAACATAACAAAAGAAGAATTGACAATGCAGTTTTTAAATGATAGATTAATGATAATGATGAGTTAATGAACATCATGTATCTTTGCTCATGAGATCTTTAATAATATATGGATTGAATTTTAGGTTATTGCTAACAAGTAGGTACGTATAAAGAGATCATTGAATGTCTATAGATGAAGCAAAAGAGGTATGTCAGGATAGTAGCAAGTGGAACAAAGTAATAATGTGCCTACCCCTGTGGGAAAGAAGCGTGCCTTTATGTACCAATGTATTCAAAGGAATGTTGTTAAATCGAATCACTTAACATTTTGTAATTGATAAGTTTAGTATGCACCTAGTTTTAGTAGAAAAACAAAACTTAATCTGGCAGAGCATTATAAAAGTGTGTGCATACTATTTTGCTTTCTCATTACTTGGTGGTATGCCTTTCCTCGGATATAATTTAGAATAAACTAACTCAGCTACTTGGATCTGCGAGAAGACAATGATTATTCAGATTTCTAGGATGATTTTTTAGTGGTAGCACCGTAAGTTAAGCTCAGACAGACCGGGCAGTTTTACTATTGTGACTTTAAGAATATCAATTTTGTATAATAACTTACACTTATGGAAGAACCCCGACACGTGACCCATATCGTATGTGGTTTAACTACCTACACCTCTTCTTTTGATCTATGTAGAGAATTTGCTATGATTATTCCGTGTTTCTATGGTGTACCACAATTAGAAGCACAAAAATATGTCGCATAAATAAACGTACAGGATGTCCTATTACACACAAACGAATTAATCCACTAAATGAGATATTTATTATTTATATTAAGTTTATTTAATCATATGCGCAGATGGCCGTCAATAGTTGCAAATGAGATGCAAATTTTATTTTCGATAATTTAATCACATTTCGTAATTGTATGAGCATTTAAGTTGATGATCTGTTTATGTGAAATTATTTTAATGTGGCTATATAATTGTATCCTATCTATTCAATAAAACAAATCAAATTGAACGAACCGTGTCGTTCATAATAATCTTAAATAATTTCACAACCATGAAGTTTGAGCTGTTAAACAAAATTATTTTGATTTGTATTAAGAAGGTCGTTGGCGTCATAATGGATTCTCATGGATTTTCTTATTCCTTTTACTATCATAATGAAATACAGTGGCAAAGATTGATAATGCAATCAAGGTAAAAGAGGAGACAAAACCAAGAAGAATACTGTACAGTATGTGCCCCCACTTACCTATCCAGGCAATTCGGTGTTTTGAACGCGCACCACTACTAATACAAAGTTTGTCTAACTATTTTTAGCGAAATATTAATATCATGAACTACCTCATTTTGATTTTGTTAAAAATAGTTAGACAAACTTTGTATTAGTAGTGGTGCGCGTTCAAAACACCGAATTGCCTGGATAGGTAAGTGGGGGCACATACTGTACATACATACATACGTAAATCACGCCTGTATTCCCAAATGGGGTAGGCATAGCACACTAAACGTAATGTAGCCAAAACCATTACTATTCCAAGTTCCGTACCCACTATTAGCATATTTTTAGGTTTTAAATTATATAAAAAAGGTATAATATTGACAGTAGGCTAGCGTGACTTTTAAAACATACCTTAACCTATTTTCCTTAGTCGCCTCTTACGATATGAATTTAAGAAATAAAGAGGTGTTATTCAAAGCTCGACACCACACGGCAAAATAATAACAGATTTTCGATTTAGGTTCAGTACTTTGGAAGTTTTTTAACTAAATATAGACGCTATTTACGTTTCCAAAACAGATACTTATATATTTATTTATTTCACAATTTGAATTCAACCGATATTTTTTCTTCTTCTCTGGAATCCAAATTTATTACTGGAAATGATTAGTGAAATAATCTTTATTACTGTTTATTACCTATAATGTTTTCCATGCAAACTGTATCATCATTTGCAGCAATGCCTTGGGATTCCTTACAGATTACAGATGTGTGTGAATTTAATCGTTGATATTAAAATCTTAAAATAAATGAACTTTTTTAAATTTGACAACGCTTTTAAAAAAATAGCCAAAAGAATGTAAACCACCCAAGGTACGACACCCAGCGCAGTTGTTATCATCGTAAAACTTCCCCAATTACAACTGTTATACTTAATTGCAATAACAACCACACCCGAACTAATTTTACTAGGGCTTGCTTATGGCTACCGTCTGTTGATCGTTACAGCATCCGTAATTGAGTTTCAAACTCGCGCCGGTTATGTTTGCCCAGTACGCGTAAAGTTGTCGCATTCGGTACGGGTTCGTCCCCAATTTGGGTGCGACGGATGATGTTTAATGTATTGAATATCCACTTTTTACAAGCTTTAATACATACATACAGATACGCGTTAGAAACAGCTCTTTGTCTCGTCTGGGGATGTCGTAATAGGTGACTATGAAAATAGGTTAACGTATATCTTAGGCAATAGACTAGCTAGCATATTTAAGCTGCTATGAGACGTCCACTGCTGTACATAGGCCTCCCTTTTGGACTTCCATAATTACATGGAACTGACCTTTTCTTTTATTTATTTTTTTGCTTCCATCGTCTTCCGGCGACCTTTACAAAGCTTGTGGACGTCCTACGCTGCGCTTGGTTGATTAGATTGGTTTTATAATATTTTTTACCGAAATTGATAATTTTGTAACAAAAAAACTAAATCAAAAAGAATAGCATAAAAAAATTACGCACCTACTTGAAATTGTTCCGTAGATCTTGTTCATATCAAAGTTTTCTATTCGCTAAAATACACAATGGAATAGGTAAGTAAACTAACAGTAATCCAAGATTAGAAACCAATTAACACTTTCCGAACCCCTTTCATGTCTTTCAAGCGTTTTTATTAACGAATTCTTCATCCATTCCCTACGAGTATGCTTGTTAATTCAGACGCATTTACAAAGTGAAGAGCGCTTTAATTTACCTTTGTGACCGTGTGATAAACAACCACAGAGAGGAAAAAGCGTACTTTTATTTATTACTAGCTGTGCCCGCGACTACGTCCGCGTGGAATAGTTATTTTGGGCATTACCTTTTTTTCGCAATAAAAGGTAAGCTATGTCCTTTCTCAGGGTCTCAAGATTGTATATGCCAAATTTCATCAAAATCGATTGAGAGATTTAAGCGGGAAAGCGTAACAGACAGACAGAGTTACTTTCGCATTTGTAATATTAGTGGGGAAGTCCCTACTTCCCTACTAATATTACAAATGCGAAAGTAAAGTCTTCGCCGCTAAAGGGTGATTCCTAGAGGAAGCTATTTTTGTCTCATTCCTCTGTCTTTTTTTAAATTAAATATTTAAGTAATAAAAACGTATTGTCATGATAAGACATTTCTTTTTAAGCATAAATATGGTTTTGGCATCATTTTTTATAAACACGTTAGTGAGATATTTTAATTTTAATTTTGAGCCCAGAGGAATAAGAAAAAAGGCCCATAGTAACAGGAAAAATTGAAGTAGGTTTTGAGTATAAAATAATAAATCATATCGTTAATAATTGAGCATTGCCAAATTTATCAAAATAATTTTTTTATCGTTATTTATATCGCGATTTTAAGAGTAACAAAAAACTCAAAAATAGGGACAGAGTAATAAGAACGCTATCCTTAACCAAGGACAGAGAAATAAGATATTTACCGTCGTATTTCGCAGCGATATACGTCTAACCCAGACGTCTACCGCCTAACGCATTCGTTACACAATTAACTACCTCCCCCGGAGAAAATATTGTTTGGATCCTTAAATTTGAGCGTTAAACGCTTATTTTAAGTCTGAGACAGAGGAATAAGAATTTTCTGGCGGACACATTAAACTCTCAGATACAGTTAAAATATAACAGGTAAAAAATATTTGGTCATTTCTGGTGATAAAATAACTAATAATTGATATGTGAAGTACCTTAAAATATTCGTAAAGTTGACCGATTTTTTTTTATTGACAAATGTTGTAGCAAAAATGTAGAACGGATACGACAGAGGAATAAGAATTTTGATACATTTTTATTTTTTACAAATAATCAAAATCAATTACACAAAAATCAGCGGTTGTCCCAGTTGCCCACAGATATAAACTACCTAACAAAAAAAAATGAACCATTTAAACTAACTAATTACTTGATTTAAACCCCCCGACATCGAAAATTAGGCCCTCTAGGAATCACCCTAAAACGATTAGGTGCTGTCAAACTGATTCCTGACCCACCGCAGAACATTATGGAATGAAACATAATAAAGATTTTCTTTGTCGAGTAATCAAGTAACCAAGGGAGGTTCACTCCGCAGTTTAGGTACGCTCCGCTGGCGAGACTTCGTGAAAGGTCTACGGCAAGAAAGAGATAGCAGTATTTTTACGCCTAACCTACGTTGTGGACCTTCTCTCTTCTTCTCTTGTTCTTATAGTGCCTCTCAAAATAGTGGAGACCGGCTGTCAGCTCTGCACATCGTTCTCTGTCTTTTGTTAGCATGAACAAATCCGCTGCTCTGGTGACTACTGTTCAGTTCCTGTGGAGAAGATGTTCTGTAGTGGACCTTCTGTATGTAGTACAACCTATTCTGTGGCCATACCATTAAACTAATGGCAGTACACAATATCAATTGGAGCCCAAACCGGGATTGCTAAATTCTCAGCCCACCTTCAATAGCTCTCTGGCCCATTCAGTGGCTTAAAATAAGGGTGGATAACCCTCATCGTTCACTCAAATATTAGCCAATGGACGTTGATCATTTGATTGCGACCTTTGAGCATTTAGCTTACCAAATTTCAGTGTAGAAAGCCAACATGAAACTACCGCGAGATTTACCCATAATGAAAAATACGGACAATAGTTGGTGCGGATGTGCCATTTGTCTTACTAATTGTCATTCTTTTACCTGTGTTAGTCTTCGTATGCTCTACGTATACTATTTGGGAATGCAATCATGATAGCATCACGCTTGAAAATTCCTTATAAATTATTTGCAAATGGGTTCCTACTTTCATAGAGCTGGGCGGTATCACTTCATAAACATTGCAGCATGATTATGTTTAGATGTAGCACCACAACAACGGCTTGCCCAAATGAAAATACATGGCTCGGGGAGGCGGTAAACGCTGCAGCTTGCGCCGGTCACCTGAGGCCTAAGGCACCGTGACAAATAGCGCGGTCGCCTGGCCCAGACAACATGTTAATGTGTTTCACACAAAATCACGTACCTTTTTGCTGAACTTCCTTTGTTTTACCAAATGACTCAAATGACCCCGCTACTTAACATGCTACAGTGCTAAGTACGAATTTATGTTGGTAATAAATATAAATTTATTCAAGCCCACGACGTTAATTCAGGGGTTGTCAACCTGCTCGACCTTCGGCATGGGCCAGTGTGCTCAAGCTTCAGGTTTTGAGCACGAGACGCTTGTACGATTTGCATGTATTATCATAATAACACTACTTAATACTTACTGAGGCAGATAAGAGCTTAATTTAAAGATAAAACAATATTTCATACATACATCATCACGCTTGTATTCCTGTATCGTAAATATAAATAAACGGGTACGCAAAAGACTGGGCTGATATAACGCTAAACAGGGAATTGTGGAGGTTAAAAAGATAGACTTTACCCAACAGTGAGACACTTTTACAGGCTAATTTATATAAAAATGGATAAATAAAGTATTATCATGGTTGTCCTTGGTTGTTACGTTGATTTCTTTTGAGTCACCCACTCCTGACCATAAAACTGGACTTGAGATACTATTTGTCTCCTAACATACTAATATTGGACAAACTAACAACACAAAAATGTTAAATACATACACCATGCTGACAAACGGGGTAGGCAGAGCTCAAAGAACGTTACATAGATAAAACCATTACTATAACACGTTACGCAGCCACTTCCGACACATTTTCAGGTTTTCAGTGAGATGAAAGATTTATAATACTGATTGGTGGTTACATTGTAGCCTAAAACAAACTTTGGCCTATTCCCTCGGTTGCCTCTTGCGACATACATGGAAGAAAACGGAAAAGTGATACTCTAAATTCGACACCACAGAGGCTCAAAAAAATGTTGATTGGTACTAATACATTTGGTAATACGATCAGACACTTCCGTTTGAAAATACAACCTCTTCGGTGTTCTAACGCAAAGGACCCGAAAGTTATACAGTTCATCAGGCGAAACATTAAAACAAATGGACGCGTACTCGCCCATCCGAATGTTTGAATAATTCATGTACGTACACAATCTATAAAGCAGACAGCGGAGAG
The DNA here is from genome assembly GCA_005406045.1 of Adoxophyes honmai. Classification (NCBI taxonomy): domain Eukaryota; kingdom Metazoa; phylum Arthropoda; class Insecta; order Lepidoptera; family Tortricidae; genus Adoxophyes; species Adoxophyes honmai. Next base: position 174,832 of record BHDV01025342.1, read on the forward strand.
CATTTTACAAGATAAACAAATTTTATTGATCTCGCAGGCGTTGTTTGTGCCTCCACAATAAAATATTTACATTTACTTTGCAACACCTGCCCTACGTATACCGGCATGCGGCTGTATCCATAGCGCCCGCCGCAGGCATTAGAATAATGAAACATTCGCTGCCACCTCACTATTGCATAAAACATTACTTGTATTTACCAAATGGAAAGATTAGATGCCTCTGCATTTTTTAATCAGGAATATTGAAGAGTTTGGAATTTTGCTTATTTATTTTGTTTTCAAAACAGTCCTGATTTTGGGATCAATTAATTTATTAAAACAGGCGTTGTTAATAAACAGTGGCCATTAAAAGGCATGGGTTAAAAATAAATCGTTCTAATTAGTCTATTTGTTAGATTATGAAAAAATGTCAAGACATGTTTTTGGTTTATGAAATAATTAAACATCGACAAACATCGACCATCAAACTTCCGGAGTGGGGCCATGTAACGACACGTTGTGGTAAAAATTGTACCACGTAGGGACTGCACTTGAAAGTTCAAAGCACAGTATCCTCGTAATTTCTTGTGTGTCAAATAAAAGAAAAAAAAATCGTGTCCAATCTCTGACGGGCGAAATAGTTCTTTTAGTCAACTATCTAATTAACTGTTCCGCAACTTAACGTTAAAAGCGCACTTTTTTTGGAAAGGCGACTTTAAAATCACGAGTGAGCAAGTTACAACTTTTTTACCTCAAATAATTGCAGTGTGAATAATCCAGGTCGTTTTTTTAAGTATGTTACTCATACCATTCAAAGTTAATTAGTCATTCGCTTGAAGGTTAGCAGGAAGAGATCCCTTAAGGGATATGTTCGCCTTTGTACTTGTGTTCTGTTTTGTTTGTTATTTTGTCATGTTTATTCTGTACAATAAAGAGTTACATACATACATACAAAGTAGGAAAACACGTTTTTGAAATTAATATTCAATTCGGGAAGGATTTATTGTATCAAAGGTTTTACGATAGACCACTGTGCGAAAGTAAATAGACCACTCAATGGATTAGCGAACTTTTATTGCCGCGCCGTTCACTATTGATGTTGTTTCATTAGGAAACTGCTTTTAAATATGCATGCACTATTGATTTAGAACGCGCACAAGCGTGATCCTTTGAGATTGTCATGAATATGTTTTCAGGGGGTTAACCTACCCTATTTGAAATACAGGCGTGATGTTTTGTATGAGTGGGTGAACACGAAAGATCGAGCACAATTTTTGTAACGTGCTGACAATTTATAACAAAATACTTGCTATCTGTATTGTTAATAAGCTTTAAGTATATTTTTTGTATTAATGAATGTATTTTAATAAGTCTTTTAGGATCCGTTTAGTCTTTATTCAAATTGTGTGGTTCGGGTGCTGTGCTTTCAGCCTTCGGCGTTGTCATAGCAGAGGCCACATGACCCGTAAACGAAAATACCATAATTATACGTTTAAGCTAAATAGTGTGTCGGTCCGAGTAAATCAAACTAGCTTTACTTATTTATCCATAAAACAAACATGACCACCATCATAAACATAAACCATTCAACAGCGTTACGGTCCTAATTTTCCTTGGAGGTCGCGGAACAAACTTAACTAATTGTGATAACTGGAATATTAAACAGTTAACTTCGAATTCCATTACGTGTACAAATAGGCCCGACAGATTTCGACCCATTCATGTTCGACAATATTTATTCAGAAGTTGTATTGATTGGTGCCTCCTTTTGTGTTTCCTGTGAAAGTTTTCACTCCATTTTGCAGTAGGTAACTGGTTAACGAATTCACGAAAAGTCCGCTGAGTTTTACGTGCATGTTTTAACAACACGGGGTTTTTGGGGACTTTTTCTAATGTCGCCGGCGTACGGGAACCTAGTTCACACATTTTTTTATGATTCGCTGTTTCGCAGCCCCGTTGCTGCATGAAAATCCTATCACGGCCCGGACAGAAAGCGAGCGGCGCCGGCGGCGGTAAAAATTAAACCGGCAAATTGCACGTATCGAAACACGTTTGTTAAAAAACATGTAATAAAACCAAAAATCGACACACTTCACACATCACGCCTGTATTCTCTAATGGAGAAGGCAGAGCATACGGTAACGCTTCACAGACATAACCATGACTATTTCACGTTGCGGAGCTACTTTTAGGATAATTTATAGGTTTTAAGTTAAAGTAAAAAATACATTTTTGAAGGCAAAACCCAAGAATATTTTTTCTTGACGTATAAGAAACAAATTAGCCAGGGCAACAATACCTATAAACATCTGACTTCACGCTTTATCTAGACGCGAAACCTGCATAAAAATGTGTCGTATATCCATTTTAGTGCGTTATTAAGGTGGCAGTGTGAGTATCGAAGAGCAATAAATTCGTTTCCAGCAACGTACAACTAAGAGCTCAGATTATTTCGCGCCATTTACTCCTTTCATCCACCATCTTCATAATACGGGTTCTGTAAAAGGGATTTTTCGCAGTAAGATTGAAGTTCTCCACTGAACCCACAGCTTTAAACGAATTCTACGGAAAGTTCCCCGCGGTCTGAATTACATTTACACATTGCCATGTACTTCAACTTAGTTGAGCAGTAGCGGATTAAATAGGAAAAAGTTAGGGACTGCATGTGGTATAAAAAGTTAACCGGTTTACAATAAACCAACGAGCAAATAAAATAATAGTTATTTATGTGATTGTTGTTTAATATGAGTCATTAATTATACGAATGTGAGCTAATGAAATTATGAGCCTGCAAAGGCGCATTTCATAAGGAATCACGAATATTTAATGTCTAATTTTGTAGAGTCACACACATAATTAAATCTAGGTACATACATTCGTTTAATAATCTCGATAAAATAAATATTCAAAGGTAGCATTTGAACGTAGAACAAAGAATGGCTAAAATGGCGGCAAACACGAAAGCCACAAACAATCGCGCATCGGCGTCGCAGCGCACCCGCCCGACACGCGCGGTGGCCGCCCGTGTTCTAATTTGAAACTTTTTTTCTTCTTTCTATCACCTGCTTTATAAAATTGGCCGATTTTATAAAGTGAACCTTATAGTGGATACTACGGAATACAGTTTCCTAATAATAAAAATAACCCATCCTCAAGTTGATGTGATTACGTGAAAGTATAATTATCATGATTTCATCGTTGTTGTAACTGACCTCAGTTTTCGAGATGTATATGTATGTATGTATAATGTATGTATTTTGACAGACACGTTACTCTAAGCCTTATTGCTACATCTGCAAAAATTCACTCAAAACCACATCGTCGCTTAGTTGTTAATAATCAGATTGCGAAGTGCCGCGAACCGGAATAGATTGTGAAAGAAAGTTTTCCATTTTAAATAATAAACTTCTGTTCCAACGGAACTACAGCTAGCAGGATGAAAAACCCGTGAATGTGCATACATTTAGCTTTTGATATCGTAGGCGTTTACGGTCCAATCAAGCCGGGGGATGCGCCGGACAGTGGATTGGGAGTCATGGTCTTTGTTTTGCGATCGCTTCTTGTGGAAACATTTCAACTATGAATAGGATACCGTGCTAGCTTTTGTGAATGTTTTTCACCAGCTTCAATCTGGGAGCTAAACTAATAAAAAAAGGAGTTTTAAAAACGTTTATTATGTCAGAGATAAAAAGAAGTATTTATGGTGACAATAAAGCGCCTGTTAGTGTCAACCGTAATATATCCTGTGGTGAAAAGCTTAGAATAACTATTTTTTCCGTGGGAGTCGTAAGGAGCGGCTAAGGAAATAGGGTTTTGTAAGTTAACAACTTATTACTATTCATACGAAACATTACTTAAACAAACATTGAACACAATGTTTTATTCGAGGAATTCGGTGAAGGAAAAAGTCGTGATGAAATCTGCATACAGCGATATAGTAGGAAGTTCCCAATAGGCAGCGGACCCGCGTGGGAACTAATAGGATGTATTTAAGTTGAAAAATTATCGGATAACTCACGTTAAATAAATCGAGTTTAGCTCGACATGTTTCGGACTAATTCGTAGCCCTTCATCTAGGAGCCGCGGCAGCTGCTGCCGCCAAACGCGAACAGCGCGCCTCGGCTCTCTTCGCGCGACCTCTTAGATGAAGGGCTACGAATTAGTCCGAAACATGTCGAGCTAAACTCGATTTATTTTACGTGAGTTACCAGATAATTTTTCAACGTGAGTGAGTCTCACGGTAGTTTAATGTATAAAGGATGTATTTAACCTTCCGCATACCAGGTGGAAAATATAGACGTCCCGTACAAGGTGGGGTCAAAATAGCACTCACTGAAATCTGATATTGTGAAGCATTGAGTGATAATTTTCGATGTAATAATTTATTTTCTAGTTTTTGGGTATATTCTTGTACGAATAAATGAAAAATATATATGTAAGAACAGCATATTCATCCATTAACATTTAACCAAAACTAGTACTTCTTTTACCATGTAAAAAACCTTATCTCAGTATTAAATTGTTTTTTGTGAGATCATGACATAATTTTAACAGTAATTATAAACGTTATTTTAGAATATAATGTAATAAAGCTAATTTAATCATTTTTTTGTGGATTTGCGTAGTTTTTGCACAGATATATAAACAATGATGCAAACAAAAACGATGCATCAAATTTTTCACAGGCACGCGTTGATTAGTGGTCTTCGGCTCCTGGGTATAAGGAACATCTTTGACGTGAATAAGGTCTTTTTATTTGCCACCATTTACCATCTTTTGCTATAAAAAAATATAGTTCAAATGGGTCGATGGCTTGACTAAAAGCCGGTACTTGTACTTTTTCCAGCTTAATTGCATCATATTCTAAATCGGAACTATTTTCCTTTAAACATCGTTAAATTTCCTGATCGCGGAGTTGGCGCGGTATTTTCACTAAAAATAAATAATGAGTACATTATAATTACTAAGTAAAATCCATAAAAAATAATACAAACCTCACAAAAGCTACATACTTTTTTGACGACGTCCCGTACAAGGTGGGGTCTGAGACGCCAGAATATGTCTAACTTCTAAACGCGCGCGCGCAAAATTGACTAAAGGGTACTGTAGATTTGGCGACGTGTCCCGCGCAGCTACTCAAGGTTACAACTTAAGAGCGCTATCTGTTTAAAAGTTATCCCCGATTTATTTGGTCTGGGGTCTGTAATACCCCACCTCGTATGCGGAAGGTTAAGCTAAATTATTATAATTATCATCTATGTTTGAGCCTTTTACCTGTGTAACGCTTCGTGTGCTCTACCTACCTCATTTGGGACGCAGGAGTGAATGCATGTGTTACGATTTTACTAACTCCACTCTGTAAACCTATTTCAGTCGTATTAGATACACACACAAACATGCCCAGCCGTGGTAGCCCAGCGGTTCGACCTGTGGCCTCTCAAGCAGAGGGTCGTGGGCTCAAACCCCGGGCTCGCACCTCTGAATTTTTCGGAATTTATGTGCGATATCGAATTTGATATTTACCACGAGCTATTCGGTGAAGAAAAACATCGTGAGGAAACCTACACACAGCGACGAAGTAATTCAACGTTGTGTGTGAAGTTCCCAATCCGCACTGGTCCCGCGTGGGAACTATAGCCCAAGCCCTCTCATACTGAGGGGAGGCCTGTGCCCTGCAGTGGGACGTATACAGGCTGATGATGATGATGATGAGATACACACATAATAATCGGGCCTGTATTCCCAAATAGGGAAACCAGAGCACACGAAACGTAACAAACAAAATCATGGTTATGATTATTTCATGCTTCGCGGCCACTTCTAGAATAATTTTGGGTTTGAAAACAGATAGAAAAGGTATTAGAATAATAGTGACAGGTTGCTAGCTTGTCCCTTAAAGCATACCTGAACCTATTCCACCTCTATAGGCTCCTTCAAATACAACTTGAAGAGGATATGGGTCACAGATGTGTAAAATGTTAATGTGAGAGTTATGTAATTAAATACTTATTGTATATGTAAGGTTATATGTGTTAGTTAGTGTGTGTAGCTGTTTCTATGTGCTGTCATTCTATATGTATAATAATGTTACAATCAAAACTTGTTACAAAAATGTTGTTACCTAAATTGCTGCTCCTCTCTACTGCTCAAGGGTTGACTGGAAGAGATCCCTTTCGTACTTTGTGTTATTTTTTTTGTTACCAATCTGTAGTCTTTTATTTATTTTTTGTACAATAAAGAGTTTTTTACTTACTTACTTACTTACCTATTTCCTTAGTCGCCTCTAACAAATGGAGAACAAATGGAAAAGTGTTATACTATCATCCTGACTTCACACAGAAAGGATTAGTATTATTGTATCTGTTCAATATCGACAAATCAACGATATTGTTTTTAATCCGGCAGAGTACCAATCAACCCTGCCGTTTGTTATGTTTCTTAATTGAAAATACTCGTACGACCTCCACAATTTTCCAGTAAAAAAACTGTGAAAGTGCTTGGAGCATTTTACATAAACGTAACCTAGCGTAGGCGAAATATTTTGATGCGAGATGATAAACCGTGTGTGTACTTGTGTAGGGTTTAGGGGTCGCTACATAGAAAAACCATTTCACGTTTTGTGGCCACTTCTAATAAATTCCTTAGGTTTTAAGTTGGCAGGTATAGTAGTGACAGGTTGCTAGTCTGTCCTCTAAAGCATATCGCCTCTTACGACATCCACGAAAGAAATGGACAGGTGGTATTGTAAACCAAACGGCACATGGATTTAAAAAAAAAACATCACGCCTGTATTAGGCAGAGAACACGAAACGCCACGCAGATCAAACCATGGCTTTTAAACGCTTATTGACTACCTTTAGCATATTTTTTTAGTCGGCATGTACAAAACAGACAGGTTGCTAGCATGTCGACTAAAATAAACCTTAACCTATTTTTAGTCGCTTCTTACGACATCCACAAAAAAAATGGAAAGCTGTAATTCTAAACCTAACAACGAGTTAAAAAAAAGAGAAAAATAATGCCTTTCAGCAAGCAGCAAGAAAATTTGAACATTTTCACCTGAATTTTTAAGGAATTTATGTTGTTTTTAACTATCGAAAATCCGCTTATTGTTAACGGGGCCATAAAGAACAAACGTTCCAGTTGAAGTTTGTACATTTTTTGCCACGCGCGGATGAGTCGTTTCGCCCATTCCATTTTATTTATATGCTTGCCTATCGGGTTTTGGCGCCGCCAATGCATACACGCCTTTACATTTTTGCCAGAGTTAATCCACCCTTCATTGCTGCGGACTATTCCGTGACATTGCTTTTTGTGACTTTTTGTTTGTCATTTAAATCCGTGAACGTGTGGAGGGTTTCGCGAGCTATCCGCGGTTTCAACTGTTAGTGTTTTTGCAAATAATGAAAAATATGGAGTTTGGATTGACATTTATTAGCTAGTCCGTAGCTCTTAAGAGAAAAAGGAGCGGTCATATTTTGTATGGAAACGTAGTCCCCTGATTCCTCGCTGGATATTACCCGTAGAACAATGATTGTTTACATCAACAATCTAATGATATATTAGCGTGTTCCTATGTTTTCCTTTTTTTCTTTATTGAATTACTAAAGGAGATATTAACCTTCAAAAACATGAAAAATTGGCAAGTTTTTTCCGTTGTGTTCAAACCTCTAGAAACCAATTTTAACACAATTGTATCAAAATATAAGAACATAGAAACACAGTTATGACATTTCTTAAACATTTAATGAAAAAACATATTTAATCGGTTAAGTTTTGGAGAAGAAATCAGGGGACTACGAAACGTTGTTTTTGAATAATTTTCATAGGTATTTTCGGTCCGAGCTGTAGTTGTGCTTATCGCACTCGACGTCGTCTGGGCAGGTCACGGCGCGACAGCAATACATTTAGCAAATACCTATTTTTCAATTTTCAAGAAACAGAAACAGGTCAGGTCAAGAGTTACCGAAATCGACGAGCATGTATGAAGAGACTAATGAATGTGGATGAAGCAAAAGAAGTATGCCAGGATCGTAGCAAGTGGAACAAAGTGGTCTCTGCCTACCCCTGTGGGAAAGAGGCGTGACTGTATGTATGTATGTATGTATTTTTCAATTCCTTCGACCGGCATATTTCCTCTTAATCTAGGAGCCAAACGCGCCCAGCGTGGCACTGCTTTTTTTGCGAACTAACCAAGGAACTTGAAAGGTTTCTACGTATAAATGCGTAATATAGTATTAAAACGCTGATCATGGCTGATACCTATTGAAATCAGCATTGCAACCGAGCGAAGCCAGGGCAGGTCGTTAGTTTCAAATCAAAAAATAAAAAAGTAGGCGTAATAATGTATGTTTGTGTGCCTGTGTAGTGTGTATAGTTGCGCGTGTTTCTGAGACTCATGATTAAGTTAATGAAACACTAAACTAATCTAATGATGAAACCGGAAGATACCTGATGAAACTCTTTAATGGCTGCTTGTGAGACCTCGTGAGGGATCATTTGACTTGTATTGATGGGTCCCATTCATTACACACGGGTTCGCTTTAATTTGTTCGATACGAATGGATAAAACATGAGTTTTACCCAATGTGTGTAATTATTTTCTAAACCTTCCACTTTCTGACTTCCTGTTTACTGATTATTTATAAAAAAGGGTTAAAATAAGCCAGTACAACATTTTTTTTTATCTTATAAATGCGGATAACTTACGTTTTAAATCCAGTTCAGCTCGACATGTTTCGGGCTAATTCGTAGCCCTTCCTCTAGGAGCCGCGGCGGCTGCTGCTGCCAAACGCGCACTAATTTTTTTTAAGCTAAATGTCCTCGATCTGGACATATTAACAGGAAATTAAAGTTTGTTTATGCATTTACGCAAAATTATTAAAAAAAACTCTGTGCGGTCTCGGGATAGAATATGTAACACTTCTCCATTTCTTCCGTGGATGTCGTAAGAGGAGACTAAGGTTTCAGTATACTTTAAGCGACAGGCCAGCAACCTGTCACTATCACACTACCTGTTACATCTGTTTTCAAACCTAAAATTATGCTTAAAATGAAGCATGAAATAGTCAAAAACATCATGTCTACGTAACGATTCGTGTGCTCGTGTCGATGTATGTGTGTGACATGTTTTTATTTAAGCAAATTTGTGCCTATTTTTATTTTTTATTAATTTTTGTTTACAATTTGACGATCTTTTTTGTGAATTCCTTGTGCTGACATGAAAATTAAGTACAACGTGTGTTTTCAAAATAAAATAAATTAATCTATCTATCTATCTATCTATGTAAAAAAAGTTTTATCGCTGTTTTTAGTGAATAGGCGTGTAGTGTCCCATAAGCCATAAGTGATACTCAACACTCCGAGTGGCTCGCTGTCGCGCGGTTGTCGCGCGGTCGCCTAAATCCGCTGCGTGGAGTAATTCCACTACTTTGTCGTGTCGTTGCGGGCGGTTTATGGTCGCATTTGTCGTCATGAGAGCTCGCACTCGGCTCATACGTCCAAATTAACGCCGTATTATCGCATCGATGTCAGTGCTGTTGGTTAAAAGGACAGTTATTGGCGCTATGTTCATGCGTAATAATTATAAACCTATACCTGTGTGGTGTCGGAGTAGAATAATACCTCTCCATTACTTTAATGGTTGTCGAAAGAAGACTAAGGAAATAGGTTTAGGTATGATTTAGGCGACAGGCTAGCAAGCTGTCACTATTATTTCTAACTTCATCAATCTTCATGAAATATTTTAGTAGTGGTTTTCGAAAAGGCTGTTCGAATGGTTAAGTAACCACGCTTTTTAAGTTACTAAATTATTTTAAACTAGCTTTTGCCCGCGGCTCTGCTCGCGTTAAATTCGGGGTATCATAGAAGAGATAGCACACATTGAAATAGCACACATTCGGGGTATCATAGCTTTCTACATTGAAAACTTCCACCCCTCATTTTAGGAAAATGTGGGGTTTTGAAGAAACAAAAAGTAGCCTATGTCACTCTCCATGCCCTAAACTAACTCTACCTAAAAAATCACGTCAATCCATCGCTCCGTTTAGCCGTGAAAGACGGATAAACAAACAAACAAACAAACACACTTTCACATTTATGTATTGGTACGGATTAAAACACGTAAATAAACCATTAGGGTCAATTCCTACCAAAAGAGCAGCGCAGCGCGGCGTAGCGCAGCGACCCGCTCCGTGGAATGAGAATTTCAACTTTATTTTCATTAAAATAAGACTTATTATCGCATGAGAAACTCTAACGATGCGGGCGCATGCCCGCGTATCCATGGTAATAACAACGCATTCCATAAACGAAGCCGCGCGACTGCGCGAGCCTTCGCTGGAATGCCCGAGGATGCTCGAGCAGTCGCGACGGCCGCTGTCAATACATATGACAATATGTCAATAATTATGTAAATTCCAGCGACTTCCTACGCATTCCAGCGGCTTCTCGAACAGTCGCAAGAATCGTCGCGCATTCTCCACGGAGCGGGTCGCTGCGCTACGCCGCGCTGCGCTGCTCTTTTGGTGGGAATTGACCCTTAGGTACCTCCGTTTCAAATGAAATACATACAACTAACATCGCAATCGTTTACTGAATCACAAAAATGTCACTATTGGTACAACTTCTTTCAACCATGTTAAAACTTAATAAATTGGCTGTGTAATGTGAAATAGTCATGATGTTGACTAGTGACTACCTATGTAAAGTTTTGTCTGCTCTGGAATTATAATAAATATTTACGATCGTGGAAAATTTATGCGCTGAAAGTATTGAAATGGATTCCCGTTAAAATTGTGTAAGCATTTTTTTGATGAAAACGGCTATTTTTGAGTTAACTTCGTTTAATTGAAATTGACTACAAAGTTACAACGACTGTCTCAGAAAAGATAAATTGTACCTATTTATTGTGAATAATACAGTAAATTGTTGAGATAAATATAGTTCTTTGACAAAGAAATCTTATAGATACCTATCTAATAAAAATGTTGTTTTGAATTCGTACATATTTATTACTGAAAGACTAAGTACTTATTAATTTTGCTCTTTCAATAAATATTTTCAAAAACGGACCAATTCATATTCCCGAAGCTAATTTAAATATTTATAAAGCACTGAAATGACAGGTCTGAATAATAATCTACTTCAAAGTGCGTCCAATCTCTGAAGATCTCATTAAAATAGTATCGGATAAGACACTGTCATAAAGCCGTGCTATGATTTTCAATTTATTTACGTACTTAAAATGTTTATTTCCAAATAGGGTATGAGATGGCACACGAAACGTTATACACGGTGTTTGTTTAACCGTTTTAGAGACAAAGCCCACGCAATCTATACATAATATATGTATCGTTTACGCAGAAATAAAATTTATCAAATAAGTAATTCAATAAAAAATAAATAAAAAACTTTTATTCATAAAATAAAGTTTTAAACATCCTGTATCGTGCGCGCGCTGTGTGAAGTTCATTAACCCGGCTAGAATTTGTATCTACCTACGTATGTGTCCAAAGATGGCGGTCGGTGGTCACCGCGCCGAAAGCGCGGGCCGTAGGTAGGTTTCTTTATTGCAATTTTGAAACACAATTTCACTGGCGAGGATACGCGAATTGACAGGCTTAGGACTGTCTGAAACCGTCATTTTCAATGTTAAGGTGCGTTAAACGGCGCGCGAATACGCGGGTTCGTGATAACACGCCGCGTTTGATTGCACCTAAACTTTAGTGGTAGTTAGGTATGTATTTGAAAAGGAACGGGTTCCAGGGGCATTTAAAAGATTGGAATCAACTTATTTACACCTTATAATCTACGTTTAATTACCTACTACAAATTCAAAATCGACATTGAACGTGGCTAGTAGCTCATAGCTCACCTGTATTGGAGCAAATGTTCGAAATGCCTACCACTCTGTTCAATACACACACGGTCACGTTTTTGCAAATTACGGTTCAATTTGCTCACCTTCTCACTTCACTAATCACAAACTGTTTTAAGGTTTTAACTGTTGAAGACTGCTTGCTTCTTCAGTGTAAACCAGTCTTTTAATTTCTGTCCACAAAAAGAAGTCCATAGGTGTCAAATCTGGACTACGGGGTAGTACGGACATAATTCCGATTAGGTACTCATCGTCACACGCGAATCGACACTTTCGAAAATCAGATCAGAGCATGACTAAAATGAGGTCAGGTGGCTTTCGCATTTCTTTAAATGCGCGTGGCGCGGGTGCGTGAGGATTGGCGGGATGGCGGGCAAGGCTGCGCTTGATTGGTCGTTAGTCCACGTGGACTTGTTTTGATTGGTTTACGATTAGCTCGCGCGGGTGATAGGTAAATAGTCTGGAGTCGCGAATGGTGGTAACGTTTGAGTAAAGCTATACAGAATGATTCAACTTAAAATTTATTTTTTTAAATAATTTTAAATGAAAAAAAAAATTAGAGTTAAAAAATAAATAATGATGCCAATGAGTTCTATATAATGGATATACTTAGTGGGCTTTTTCTCTAAAACGGTTAAAAAAACACCGTGTATAGACAAAACCATGACTTTTTGACGTGTCGTAGCTATTTTTAACGCAACATTTAGGTTTAAGTTAAAAGTGATGTAAAAGAGAAACATTAGTGACAGGTTGCTAGCTTATTTCCTTAGGCTCAATTCACACCAGAAGAGCAGCGCAGCGCGGCGTAGCGCAGCGACCCGCTCCGTGGAGAATGCTCGAGGATTCCTGCGACTGCTCGAGAAGCCGCTGGAATGCGTAGGAAGTCGCTGGAATTTACATAATTATTGACATATTGACATATGTATTGACAGCGGCCGTCACGACTACTCTAGCATCCTCGGGCAATCCCGCGACAGCTCGCGCAGTCGCACGGCTTTGTTTATGGAATGCGCTGGAATTCCCGCGGATCCGCGGGCATCCACGTGCATCGTTAGAGTTTCTCATGCGATAATAAGTCTTATTTAAATGAAAATAAAGTTGAAATTCTCATGACACTGAAACTGCGCTCGGCTACGCCTCGCTGCGCTGCTCTTCTGGTGTGAATTGAGCCTTAGTCGACTCTTACAATATCCACGAAAGCAGTGGGATAGGATTATTTTTAAACCGACGCCACACAAGAAAATAATTGATTTTCATGTTTTTGTTCTCAAATATGCAATTTTACTTAAAACAATTGAAACTTTCGAGTTCTCGGAAATTAATTTTCCATATTAAGGAACCAGTAGTATTATTAATCAAATAGGAGTCGTATAGATTCTGTCATTAATAGAACAATAATGTCCCAACGCTTTGCGTTTATTTCAATTCGAAACCGACACTGTAAATGTTCATATAATTATATCTTGCGATTGTATCTACATAGATACGTATCATAGTCTTCTCAAGCACATTTCCCTCGGCCACAGAATAAGTAATAGTACTCGTACAGAAGGTCAACTTCTGAATATGTTTAGGCGTAAACACACTGTCTCTTTCTACTTACCATTACCTGTTTGCTGCAAACCGTTCACCAGGTCACCGTCGGAGCGTACAGTCAGCTGCAGAGAAGAGTAACCCCCCGTCCATACAAAGTTTCATTACAAGGGGGTTACCTCTCTCTGCAGCTGTCCGTACCTAAACTGCGGAGTGGACCTCCCCTGACTGCCCTTTATTACCGGGAGCATGGCATCCATCAGTCGCGCATAACCTTCGGTGCTCGTCAAATCAGCGTTGTAAATACACCACAAGCGAACGCAGGCAGCCGTTAACAAAGCCACAGCTCTTCTCGGTTAGGCGTGTACCCAATTTGAGGTTTTAATTAGCATATCTGAACTCTGCGAGTTAGAACAACTGTGCTGACGCAGCCCGCTGTGTAGTGTTGTGCAAATAGTAATACAGTATTATGGTGAATCTGATTTAGTTTAATGAAACGAGCAAGTGAAAATTTGAAATTTTGCACTAAAATAAACCTGAATGCTTTGTAGATGAAAACAAACTCGTTTAGTTTGTGGCGACCTTTTATTATTCTTGCTTTAATTGGTTACAGTTGACAATTAAGCGAAATTCGGGGCAATATTTTGAATAGTTACCACAGCTTCTAAATGCAATTCACGGTCGATGATTCAGTTAAGTTAGAAACTCTTTACCAGTTCGGTTTATGAAGTCAGAAAACTGGACCGTTGATTTTAACTAAATTAGCATTATAGTAGGACATAATGATGCAATTCAGCTAAAACACTAAAATTGATTGCAATCGAATTTTAAATACTCGTCAAATAGAATAAATATTTGCTGATACGCGTAGAAAAACCATCTCAACATTTTGGATCCCTAACGGCTTTGCAGAGTAAATTAAAACATTTTGCTACGAGCTCAAATTTTTAGATATTCTATTTGAGCCACCGAAAAACTGGCCGATTGGAAATAGTATCTGAAACATTTATTTTAAAAAATTCGTAGGACATTAGCAAAATGTTCTATGCATAAAGTAGCAGTATGTGAACTTATCCGGTTTATGTGAAAAGTTTAAGATACGAGCTCGGGCAAGTAGAGAACTTGAGAACAAGTGCTAGCGACGTGACGTAGCCCCATTTAGTGCCTAGGCAAGCCGGGACTCTTATCTAGGCTTAGAATAGACGGTGTTCCTGATAACGCGGTAGTCATAGCTAGTAGCAAGACCGTTTTGAATTTTATTAATCTGTGACATGCTACGAACTTGAAAATATTTTTATATTTCGCATCTTATCTACAGACGGTGACGGCAAATGATCAATAGTCGAATAGACACTTTCTTTTTTGCTGCATAATTATGTTATTTAAAAATATGAAACGCTTTTCTGGATACTGGTAACTAATGTAATTAAAAATGCAGCAGTCTTCATTCACATAATTACAACGATAAGAACCATATTTTTCATTGTCATGTCATAATTATGAGTTTGGACAAAACTCAATAAAATGTTGGTCCTGGACAAAATATCTCGAACAGAAGACACTGAATAAAATAGTGTTTTATTCGCTAATTCAAACCGTCTCATATATATTTTGAACCATTTTAACAAATCTAAAAGCATCAGCATGTAAATTTCTACTGGCTTATAAAATAATCTGATTCTCGCGACTTAAACATTTAAGTTTCATACCGACGAGCCACTATTATTGTTCGCATACGGTGAATATATTCTTCAGCTATTCCGCGCAGGGCACACGTTCTTAAAATAGCCAGTGTTTGGCTCAATACAGGAAAGCATTTATGGTTTGAGGCGATGCGTAAAAGATAGGCACATCTACCTTTAATGACTGCGCTTATATTTAGACTGTTATTATTTTAGTTGCACCCACACGACTCCGACGGGATTTGTTAATAAATATTTCATAGTTAGATTGCTTATTCATGCGATAAAATTATATTAAGGCGCTGAAAGCTTTAGTGTTATACAATTTTATGTGTTATTCTGTACTACCACAATATTATTAATATCGGCCGTTGGTGTATGTAATGTTTAAATATGAAATATAAACTTTAAAATATTAAAATAAGCTTCAGTATTTTTTCTTAGGACGGAATATGAACAAATTATGTTAAAAATACACATATAAATGAGGTAGGTTATTGTACTGTAGCACGTGAACTTTTTTCGCTGTAAACGTAAGTCAGAAGATTTTCAATTTCAAAGTCCCATGTCCAAAAATCATTTTGCAAAGGCCGTTAGTCCTAAACAACAACTGTTGCCATAAAATTAACTTACGCAATACTTGTCTGCTTTGCATTGGGATTTAAAACAAAAGCGCACACATGAATTGAAAATCTTCGCTTCTCGGAGCCGGTTGTCGGAAGCAGAGACAAGTGGTTTAGTGCTTCTTTTATTGCAGTTGCGGCGTACCACTCCATACATGCACAAAGCGTGGCAGATTTAGCACAACTTCCTAGTAGGCAACGCCAGTTCCGTTTCGGACGGATTCATAAAACAGACTGACAGACAGCCTAAGCCGTAACAGAGCTGTAAATTATGCAAGCAAATCCGCCGTCCAGAGATTGCTTTCGGGCAGTGTCATAAAATACAAAGCTGTTCTCGATAAAATGGCCTGTCATAACTTTCTTCGCGGGCTGTAAATTATGTGGCTTACTCCTTAAAAACCTTGCAACTTTACTTGAAACTGGCCTCTTGGAAATAATTTATGTTTTTGAACGAAAATTAATCAAGCGTAACGATGAAACGACTTTAAACCGTTATTCGCAATTTATCGACGATTAATTTGAGAAATAATTTAGGCGCGGCCAAAGGTTATTGTTGGTTTGTTTATTAATAATGTGAGACATTATTTGACTACATTGTAACAAATAAAATTAATAATGTACTTACTGTACAAAATCTTTGCTATAAATTCCTATGACGCGCTAGCATTATTTAAGATGAACACAGTGTCAAAATAAAACAAAAACTATCAGATAAAACAACAGTTTATTAA
The DNA here is from genome assembly GCA_005406045.1 of Adoxophyes honmai. Taxonomy (NCBI): domain Eukaryota; kingdom Metazoa; phylum Arthropoda; class Insecta; order Lepidoptera; family Tortricidae; genus Adoxophyes; species Adoxophyes honmai. The sequence continues at coordinate 191,258 of BHDV01025342.1, forward strand.
TATTATTGAATATCTGAGAATTTGATATAAAAATAAGTAAGTTTGTAAGGTAGGTATAATTTAGATCCATAAGAAATGTATTTGTAAATACCATCGGAAGCAAAATAATTTTCATCTAAGTATTTTAAAAACAATTATGTAGGTATTTAATAAATTTCAGTTGCAATAAATCGACAATGTATTTCGATTTCTAGCTAGAACGCCAATTAGGTGAACATTTATCGATTTATTTATTGTAGTGCCAATTTGTTATTCAGCGCTGGAAGTACTAAAGCAACTTTAAACGAATTCCGAACTGTATAGAGACGCGAGAAAACTTCCTCGCTCCCCGCGATGACTATAACATCTGAATAGGCTAATTTTCTTGTTTCAAATGTCTTGGGTTTTGTTTGGTTTTAAAACTAATAGTAAAGGCGTCTCTACGACGCGAGCGTCGACCCGTTTTTCTTAACTTTCGATAGAACAAATAATATTATTTTCTGTTCAGGCTACAGAATCTTAAGTTAAAAATAAACCAACGGTACCTACTTACCCGAATTCTATTTTAGTAACGTCGATCAAGTAATTTATAAATTTACCAAATGTATGTACAAAAGAAGAAATTCAAATTCAAGGTCGTTTTTTTCCTTTAGAATAACTTTTATTACAATAATCCTTTAGTATAAAGACAACAGTAGCTTGAAGTCAGATCAAACATCGTGGTACTCGTAACGATGTTAAAAAATAATGTTCAATGTTCAATATCGTGGTAACGATTTCAAACGCGTATGAAGATTTAATTTAATCACAGTTGTCGTTTGTTACATTCTCGTTTCTCGTGCCACCGTAAAACGTTATTTAATACTTTACCTCCTGTATAAGGCCAATAGATGTTAATGATGTATTACAGCCGAGAGCTTTGCTTTTATTAAGCCCCTTGCGACGCTTCCGTCTATGTGGAATTAGTCGCACATCTGCGCTCGGCTCGCAGTACTTTTGGTCTTACAGTAGACACACATTTTTTTCTCAAAACGATATTATATAAAATGATCATTTCGAGTCTTTCGGTCATTATCCTTACAAATGAATTTTCAAACATGGCGTTAAATTGACAAAACACATCTTAAAGGTCCGACTACACCGCAGCTTAAAAAACGGTCACGATACGGAATCGCAGTGACGCGTCGTATACGCACCGTTTTTGACGCATGCTTCCCACACCGCTGCTTAAAATACGCTGACGCACCATACATTCATACCGTACCGTCACCGTTTTTTAAGCAGCGGTGTGGGGTTGCTTTGCATACGTCAAAAACGGTACGCATACGACGCGTCACTGCGATTCCGTGTCGTGGCCGTTTTTTTAGCTGGGGTGTGGTCGGACATTTAAACGATCGGTCTTATGACGTTGACAGTATGTTTTGTCTTATCTGACGTCAATGCAGCAAGCAAAACGAAGGTGACTATTGTAAGATCTATGTTAGAGATCATAGCCGGCTAAAATTTGGTAAAGGGGTATGATTAGCTGGAAATTGAGAAATTTTGAGAACATAATTTAAAAATGCGACGCCGTAAACTGATATAAAATGCGCCTAGTTAATTTACAGTTATTAACTACTATATGTCTGAGTATGTCTGAACTTAGCAGTTACATAACACAAAACAATGCGCCCATATTCCCGAAAGGTTGAGTACACCTAACGTTTCATAGGAATTAAAACTTTATAATCTGATTATTACTAAGTAATCGAAATAAACGTACTGTTTATGTTTTCACTGTGACCCGCACGCTTCCAAGCTATGTGTGCAACAGCTAGCATGTATCGTGGATACTATAGTAATGCAGATTTGCTATTAATCTCACTGTGTTATTTTCCCTCGATTTGATCGAGCGGAATATTCAGCGCATATGCTACACAATAACCTACCTAGTGAAGTGACTATAGGTACAAAATTAGATTAATTTCTGTTGTTACATTTTTTATACGAAATAAACAAATAAACGTAATTGTAAAAACCACGTGTCTCGTAATTATTTAGCCATGATCTAACTAACTAACTACCCCGTGTGGTGCCGGGTTAGAATAGCACCTCCCCCTTTCTTCCAGTGGGTGTCGCAAGAGTCGACTCTGGGAAAGGGATAGTGTTATGTGGGCGATGGGCTAGCAACCTGTCACTGCAATACCACGTTTAACAGAACTATCTGGCTACCGTGAAATTGCTAAACGTGGCACTGAATTTTTGAATTCATGTGCTCTGCCTACCCCTCTTGGGAATACAGGCATGAGAATATGTATGTAACTAATGGACTAATTAAAATTACACATTTTAACCCAGTCGACCTTCCTATTTAAATTGTGTGTGGAAATCCCCATCTGCACACACACGGCTTGCGTTGCAACTTGGTCCCAAACCCACTCACACTGAGAAGAGAAAATAAAAAAGGAATATTATTACACATTAAACTACCGTGAGACTCACTCAACTTACGGATAACTCAAGTTTTAAATCGAGTTTAGCTCGACATGTTTCGGGCTAATTCGTAGCGTAGGAGTCGCGCAAAGAGAGCGGTTGCGCAGTGCGCGTTTGCCAGCAGCAGCCGCCGCGGCTCCTAGATGAAGGGCTACGAATTAGCCCGAAACATGTCGAGCTAAACTCGATTTAAAACGTGAGTTATCCGTTATTTATAAGATGAAGGAAAATTATTTTATTAGTTACCTACAAAAAAATCAGCTACTGTGCAAATTAGGGTCAATGGCTACACAAGCTTTTACTGAAATGGAACACTAAGTATTCGTCGATAATCGGGTCATTTAGCTCAAATGTTGTCGACAGACGGTTACGGCGTTCACGAACCAACCAGACGTCATAGAATAGGTAATCTAGTACAGAAGGTTCACTTCTGACATGAAAATATTGCTGTCCCTTTCTATCCTTAGTACTGCTTGCCGTGGACCTTTCACGAGGTCTCGCCGACGGACCATACCTAAACTGCGGAGTGGACCGCCCCTGTATATATCTCATGCTATTTAATATAATTGATTCGACTGTCCAGACCAGGAACTCAAAGGCTTGAATTTATTACCTCTCAGTTTCTATTGTCCAGAAATGTAATATTCCACCAAAGTTATATGAACTTGTCAGACGACATAGTACGTAAGTAAAACGTATGACTGCCTGGCAGTCGCAAACAGAACGGTAGGGTGCAATGCGCGTTTGGCAGCAGCCGTCGCCTCCTAGATAAAGGGCTACGGACTAGTCCGAAACATGTCGAGCTAAACTCATTTTGAAACTTGATTTAGCTGTAATTTTCAGTATGAGCAAGTCTCACGGTAATTTCATGCTTAAAAAGCGAAAGGTAAACGTCTCTTTGCTTGACGCTTTACTGGTATTTGGCGCCATATAAGTTTTGGATTGATATTATATTTATAGCTACTAATGATAATGGTTTTGCGTAAATGTAAAAATAAACATGTTATAACGACGCACATGTTTTCTTTTTTTGGTATGCGTCGAATAGTCGCACGTTCACCTTATGATTTATAAATTCGCTGAGATTCAAATCTCTTCCTGTTAATTTGTCAAAAATGTACCCAAAACTTATTTAACTACCCACAAACGCGAACACATTATCCCAAATTAAGTTTCCAAATTTGAAACAGAAGTTCGTATTCGGGGTTTATTGTGCTTAGTTTGCGGATTATTTTACGAGTATTACAACTTGATCAGTCGCTTCGTTGAAAACCACTTTAAATTAATTGCAATTAGTACAAATTGCTACGCGATGGTTGGCGATATTGTGCTCCACTGAGCGTGACTACTTTCGCTATACACTATTATTTGGAGTCCTTGAATTTCAGATTTGAACGAAACGTCAAAGATGACGGATGACTTTGTAATGGGTATCCCAGGTCGCTAAGTATCTTGCTCATGTGACAATATTAGTAACAATGTGGAAATCATTATGAGTTGCTAAGGGCGATCGTCAAATAGTACCCCTGGGCTCACGGTTTTTCCGAATTTATGTACGAAATGGAATTTGATGTTTACAATGAGCCATTTGCTGAAAAAAAAAACCTTAAAAGAACCTACACCCAGCGACACTGGGTTTAACGTTGTGTGTGAAGTTACCAACCGGTCTGTGTTCATTTGAGAACTATAGCTCAAACTCTGTTAATACTCAGTAAGATGAGACCCTGTGGGTAGTGAGATGCATTTAGGCTGAATACCTACTGTTTACAGGGTGGCCGGAAAATGACCGTAAAAATTTTGACGAATGGTCGGGTATACGATCTAAAACCCCTGTAAAATATTTCCTAAAAATTTTCACTATCGACCTTGTGGGAGAAAAATGTTTCATCACTTTTCAAGTTATCGCGCCCTGTGTTTTACCAGCCATACACCGTTCCGTATGCAAGTCCCGTTAAACGGCGCGTGAGACTTTGTCTAAGAGCCGGAGTACGAAAGATATTTTCAGATGCTATTTTTTTTTACACGAATATTCCGGGAAAAAAATTCACAGGGGTTTTCAGATGCGTATATCAGACCACTGGTTAAAATATTAAAATTTCCTGTCACCATGTATACACAAAAAAAAACTTTACAATATAACAACCCCACTTTGAACTAAGCAGCTGAGTCGTCAATATCTTGACATCCATTCTGCTCTCCTTATCGCCTTCAGTAGATACAACTTTGAAGCAACTCATCCAACTTAACGGGGTCGACCCGTACTGGTAATAGTTTGCAATCATAAGTGCTGGGAACAACTTACTTGTGTAATAGTATTTTGTTTTCAATCTTAGAAAACTGTATAAGTGCTGACTGAACAACTTTTACTAGGGTGTTTATTGGAGGGTTTGAACCGTCCATTTATCAGATCGGTCGACGATTTATATGCAAGTTTTGAAGCCGTTTTCAATTATTAGTGCCTATACCTGTGAACCTGTATAGTGTCGGGATGGAATAGCACATCTCAATTTCTTCCATGAATGTCGTAAGAGCTAGGCGACTAATGAAATAGGTTTAGGTATGCTTGAGGCGACGTGCTACCAATGTTTCACTAAATATTATACCTCTTCCATTTCTTCTTAAACTAAAAATGCTAGAAGTGGCTGTGAGGCGTGAAATGGTCATGGTTTTTTGTCTATATCGTATTTCGTATGATCTCCCTAACCTATTTGGGAACACAAGCGTGATCTAAAAAAAATGTATTACAGCTGACCAGTTTTACAGAAAAAAATCCAAATAAACTAGACGTTTGAAACGTTCAAATAATATATACATGATGTTAAAAATAAGGAACCTAATAGATAAATATAAAACGATACAATCTACTTGATAGGGCTAGCAACCTGTTACTACTGTAGGTAAGTGAGGTACCGCTTTCAGTGCCATCGACGCATAATAAATGCATTTTCGTAACTTTCGCCCAGGTTTACAGTCAAAGATTTGCAGGTATTTGAACCCGCAGGCGCATTCGTGGCACCTGAAGAAGATTCGGCTTTGTAAAGTGGCAGTGAATATGGTGAATCAATTTTCGAAAACTATGTTAAAATGACTACGAAGCACAGTATTTATGTAACGTTTCGTGTGATCTACCTAACTCGTTTAGGAATATCGTGATGTATGTATTAGCATAGAATATTGTTTTTGAAACATGCGCTTTTTTTGTTAATATTTGTTTTTATTCACTGTTGTTGTAGTTGTAAAAAAATCTGATAACTCCCGTCTTAAATCGTTTAGTTCGACATGTTTCGGGCTAGCACGAAGCCCTCCATCTAGGAGCCGCGGCGACTGCTGCTAAACTCGCACTGCGCGCAACAGCTGTTCTAAGACAAGCCTTACATCTGTAAGTTTTACTCACGTAAGTAGGGACACAGCTATCTGCTAAAAAGAGAGATGAGTATTGCTATTTCGTTCTAACTTATAGCTGCGTCCCTACTTACACAAGTAAAACTTACAAGTGTAAAGTTTTACTCACGTAAGTCGGGACACAGCTATCTGCTAAAAAGAGAGATGAGTATTGCTATTTCGTTCTAACTTATAGCTGTGTCTCTACTTACATAAGTAAAACTTACAAGTGCAAGGCTGGCCTAATACCGACTAATTCTACTGGCTAGTTTGCTCGGTTATTTAAGCATTGAAGGAGTCTTACCCAGCCAAAAACATTGTGTATTTAACAAACCCGTGAGAAGAAGGTAGCCGAAACATTGTAATATTCAAGGAAATAAAAACATTGATGTGCAAACCCGAATGGTAATAAATTTATAGGTAAAGATACCTGCCAAACCAACATTGAGTTTAAATTGCTATTTTGTGTTCGGTTACGAGGGCGAGTTAAAGTTTACTTTAAAGAAAGTATTTCATCTCGAAGCTATTTTTGTTGAGGTTTTACTTTGTGGTGTATTTTAATGCTGCGGACTTAATAAGATACATTTTACAGTTAAACGGTTTCCAGTTTGAAGTACTTGTAATAATGTGAAAGCCAAAATATTAATGAACAACATTCAACTTAATTTCTTCCGTGGATGTCGTAAGAGGCGTCTAAGGAGAAAGGTTTAGGAGTATCTTAGGCAACAGGCTACCAATCACTATTATGCTTCTTCCATCTATATTATGTCTACGGAACGAGAAATAGTCATGGGTTTGTCTACGTGGCGTTTTATTTGCTCTATCTACACCCTTTGGGAGTACAGGCATGATGTAGGTATGTATGTATGTACGCAGACAACCTGAAAAAATCTATTTCAGTAATTACACTCCAATGTCTGGGGCAAAAGAGCTGCGTTCATTTATTTTTCAGCAGCGTGTCTGTCCGTTCCTCTATATTTCATGGCCACCAATCGACGCTATACTTACTCAACCTCGTATCTTACTGCGTTACGTTGTTTGAAAATGAACTGAAATGAAACGAGGTGAATGTTGATTTTCAAACGGCGTAAAGCAAAGAGATACCCGGTTGAATAAGTACATCACCGCTATTCTGTACACTGCTGTATAGACAGACGCCTATGTTGGAGTAAGCGCTTAGGGTAACCTTATTTGTAAGAATAAGTTTATTGTCTAATATGTCTGTCCATGCGCAATTACATGTCATAGTAACATGTACCGTCTAATTTTTTCGTGGATGTCGTGAGATACATCAACCGGCGACAGACTATCAACCTCTCATTGTTATACATCTTTTATCTAACTCCGAACCTAATTTTAAAACGTAGGTATCATTACGACCAGCCAGTAGTAAAGTTCATCGACCATGACCAATCGTGCTATGCCTACCAATGGAATACAGGTGCGATGTACGCATGATCAACAAAGATAATAATTACTATAGCTTTATCTTTGATATTACTCAGATCCCTACCTGTCGTACATTGTGTTTGTACTTGTGTTTTGTTGTGTACTTGTTAATATGTCATGTTTATTTTGTACAATAAAGAGTTACATACATACATACATACATATTTCTCAATGTGCATGCAAGTTCATCGAGCAATTCCAGCCATTCGGACATCATCCGTGTTTACCGCCGCCCGCTCCGAACTGCGAACACCAAGGGCGACAAACCGTATAATAGAATCAGCATTCAAGGCGAATGGATATGTAAGGCACTTAGCTGTAACACGGCTGCCTGTGGCAGTTTTGCTCGGACAGCCTTTTCAAAAGATGAGAAATAGTTATTTTCTGCTCCCGGACCACCCGCGACTATTAATCATCCACACTCAGCGGGAGCTCAGATTGACCTATGTCCAGCTCGCGTCACTTCAGACTTGCGTTTGTTTCTTTCGGAGCTGCACAAAAGAGTTTTTGTACTTGAGAGTTAATCCCTGAGTTTTTCGGGGCGTTGAGATTTCCTACAAGCCTGTGACAGTGTTTGGAGTTTTTGTTGGACGTGTGCTTAGGGAGCGGGTAGAGTGAAACGCGAGGTTTTGTTGTGTGGCTACGCTAATTTGAGTCCATAAATAAATATTATACTTAAGGTTTTTTTACATAAACCTATCTCATCGATAAAAAGATGTCTTCCTCGCCTTTCACTACACTCAGTAGGTACTCTCCTCTACTACGATTATGAACTTACCAATTGATATTTCCAAAATTGGAGTAGGCAGAGCAGGCTCAAGACACGCCATAACTTTTTCACGTTTCTTTGCCACTTGTAGCATATTTTTTAGGTTTTGAGTTGGCAGATGTTTGTAATAGTGACATTGGTAGGCTGTCGCCTAAACTATACCTACATTAACCTGTGTTTCCTGAATCGCCTCTGACGACATCTAAGGAAGAAATGGAAGTGTATTTTATAAACCACGGAGGTTCTACAGAATTACGTTATACTTTTTTTACCTGCTTCCATTCTGTTAATTAATCAAATAATGTAGGAAGTAAAACCTTGCCGAAAAAATGTGTTTTTTCTAAGTGTTCTCTACAAAGTTATCTGATTGATTACAGTCAGTTAGAAGCAATCCTTAAAGCGTTCTTTGATTCACCTGCGCCTAAAAACAACCAATCGGCCTCCACAGATCCGGGCACGCGTTATTCGAACGCAGTAATTGTAACATAGTACCGACAATTGTGTCGCTAAGCGATATATGTGGATTTTTACACAACACAAAGGATCGTAGCGGTTCGCTCGATAGCCACTATTTATAACTTTAGCAACAGGACAAAAGCGAGATATTTTTTTATTGAATTTCGTGACCGATACGAACAATTTCCGGATCAAACTGTACAGTGGCTTTACTAGTTAGGTTCAGTCAGCGTCATAAGTAATCATTTTTGTATCTTGTCACTTTCAACGTTTTATTTGTTACGCATGGTTTTCCAAGCGGGGCGTTGTAATGATACATACTTACACACTGACATACATTTACGTAACATAGACAAAACTACGACTATTTCACGTTTTGTGTCTACTTCTAGCATTAATATAAGTTATAAAATAGAAGGAAGAGTTGCTAGCCTGTCGTTTAAAGCATGCATAAACCTATTTTCTTAGTCCTACGACATCCATAGAAGAAATGGAGAGATGTTACTCTAAATCGGCTCCACACGTATAATGACGTCTGACGTAAAATGACGGTTGTAATGAATAATGATAGTTAAAGTACATTTATAAATATTTACATGTGACGTTAACGGTACCTTTATATCAACCGTTTACACATTTGCCACGACAGTCTGCGATGACAGATAATAAGCAACATACTTTGTACCTATGTACGGCCCGACACCTCTGGGTTCATGGTTCACGAGTATTTATTCCGAATCGCGGACTTATTTGTAAGATAAAAGGTATTGTTCACCTATTATTAGGGAGCTGTTTCTCCGGGGCGGAAGCCCGTTATAGTGCCATGCCGGTGAGGAGAAGGGACTGACCGATAATAATAGAATTACATGTTTGCGCAACATAATCTAAGGCAGTCCGGAGCATTCAATCCACGTAGGTACTTACTAGGATTTATTAAAAGAGGTCAGGTCGGTGAAAACGTCTGAAATATTGGGCACGTCAGGTAAATTTATAGGGATAATATGTTGTACGGAAGCTCAATTTCCGTGTGGGTTACTGTGATTTTTTTATCTAAGAAAAACAGATAACAAAGTAGGATAAGCAAAGGCTTCAATGCCCTTCGTGGTCACATAGTCCATTTGTATCTTTGCTTATATGGCTAGTAAGCGCTCGATTTGAAGATTTTTAGATGAATGTTTTAATGTTACGCTTGATGATAAAATGAATTCGTTAATACGTTATGCTTATAATTCCAAATGACTTTGGCAGAGCACGCGAAACGTTTTAATAAAAAACATGACTTTTCACGTTTCGTTGCCACTCTCAGCATAATTTGTAGGTGCCAAATTAGATTAGAGAGGTTGCTTGCCTGCCTCTTAAAGCATACCTAGTTTAAATCTAGTTCCTTTTTTGCCCCTTACGATATCTACGGAAAAAATGGAGAGGTATCATTTTAAATTCAAAATATTCAACAAAGGTGACAGCCACCCCCAATTAGTTAACAGTCAGCATTCATGGGTTGCCCTAACCACATGAAATAATTACTCCCATCTCGACAATCCAATCAAAGTCATTACAACTTTTTCACCCCAGAGATCCGAATAGCAATAAAAATTTATGAGCAAGCGGATTCTATCACAGCTCGTAAACGGGACACCATAAAAATGTATGCGCCGTCTCCTATCGATATTAACCAACAGCTGATGAGGGTGATTATGTTTATGGGACACGCATTCCGTACGGACGAGACCCCTAAAGCCTTAAGCCCCGAGGCGTTCCGGGCCCGAAGTGCTGCTATGTATCATTTTTATAGCCTTAGCCAAAGTGAATTTGCAGGCCGAGATAACACGGACGTGTTAGTCATTTACATCTAATGTGGCCACAAGCACCTATAATTTGCGGTAGGCCAGAACTCTGTCCTTGAATGTTAGCGTTTACATAATGTTCTCCATTTGTTTAGCGAGTACATAATAGCAGCAATTTGTGTTTGAGTAAGTAATGCACACATTTGCGACGTTATTTCAGGGAGTGTTGTGATTCTTTTGTAAACTGAATCCAGTTGAATTGAATCGCGGTGGCGTATTATTCGATTCATGTAGTTTCAGTCGAGTTTAATGTTTTGATATTTTTAGTCAATTAGATCACCGGTTGATCTGATTGACTTGAAATTTGATTCACAAATCTAGGATAGACGACAATGAAGTCTATAGTTGGCAAAAAGGACATTTGGCAAAAAAGGTTCAAACATACAAGACATCATTGAACATTAAACACAAAACATCACATCACAAAACATGAAAAAAAAAACAAGAAGTTTCATGGACCTTAATAAAATCAAATTCACTACAATACTAATACGTACTTACTCAACAAGATCCCAGTATATTTATAACAACGATTTATTTATTTATATTATTCTCGATCTCTACAAGGACTAAAATATTTTTCATAATAATGAATTTCATAAAGATGAAACTGCTGTCCACTGATGTACAGTTAATTTAATCTAGATCGGTATGTGCACTACAGCACTTGCTAATAATCAGATTGCGAAGTTCCGCGAACCGGAATACCTAGATTGTGAAAGAAAGTTTTCCATTTGAAATAATAAGCTTTTGTTCCAACGGAACTACAGCTAGCAGGACGAAAAACCCGTGAATGTGCATACATTTAGCTTTTGATATCGTAGGCGTTTACGGTCCAATCAAGCCGGGGAGGATGCGCCGGACAGTGAATTGGGAGTCATGGTCTTTGTTTTGCGATCGCTTCTTGTGGAAACATTTCAACTATGAATAGGATACCGTGCTAGCTTTTGTGAATGTTTTTCATGAGCTGAAAACTGGGAGGTAAAGTAGCTAAACTAATAAAAAAAGCGGTACTAAAAATGTTTGTCAGAGATAAAAAGAAGTATTAAGGTGACAATAAGGCTCAATTCACACCAGAAGAGCGGTGCAGCGCGGCGTAGCGGAGCGCAGTTTCTTTGTCATGTCAATGTCATGTCAGTGTCAATGAATTTTAACTTTATTTTCATTACAATAAGACTTATTATCGCATGAGAAACTCTAACGATGCGCGGATGCCCGCGGATCCGCGGGAATTCCAGCGCATTCTATAAACAAAGCCGTGCGACTGCGCGAGCTGTCGCGGGAATACCCGAGGATGCTCGAGTAGTCGCGACGGCCGCTGTCAATATGTCAATATGAAAATTCCAAAACTTCCTACGCATTCCAGCGGGTTCTCGAACAGTCGCAGGAATCCTCGCGCATTCTCCACGGAGCGGGTCGCTGCGCTACGCCGCGCTGCGCCGCTCTTCTGGTGTGAATTGAGCCTAAAGCGCCTGTTAGTGTCAACCGTAATAATTATATCCTGCGGTGAAAAGCTTAGAATAACTCCTCTCTATTTTTTCCGTGGGAGTCATAAGGAGCGGCTAAGGAAATAGGGTTTTGTAAGTTAACAACTTATTACTATTCATGCGAAACATTACTTAAACAAACATTGAACAAGATGTTTTATTCAAGGAATTCGGTGAAGGAAAAAGTCGTGATGAAATCTGCATACAGCGATATAATAGGAAGTTCCCAATAGGCAGCGGGCCCGCGTGGGAACTAATAGGATGTATTTAAGTTGAAAAATTATCGAATAACTCACGTTAAATAAATCGAGTTTAGCTCGACATGTTTCGGACTAATTCGTAGCCCTTCATCTAGGACCCGCGGCAGCTGCTGCTGCCAAACGCGAACTGCGCACCTCGGCTCTCTTCGCGCGACCTCCTAGATGAAGGGCTACGAATTAGTCCGAAACATGTCGAGCTAAACTCCAACCGACCGTGACCGCGACCGCTCAGCGATTATCGGATCAGGTGCGAGCTATCCAACGGCTTAAGCGGTTGGATGACTCGACACT